>CM022702.1:70041030-70148530 GCA_012295165.1 Asparagus setaceus
ACTATAAAGGCCTAATGGTTTTATTTTGCCTTTTGGGATGAGTCATCGGGTATAAAGGCCTGATTGAAATATTAAAGAACAAAACTATATGTGGCTATGCCTAGCATGCTCCCTACGCGAAGCACATGTCACTTCTGAGTAGCAAAGTATTTGTTGCATTAGATGCGGTAGCAACCATTGCATCACGAGGTGCATGGTAGCGATGGTAGCGTCTTTGAAAACTCTTGTCGGGAGCACAATAAGTGATTTGGCAGAAAATAACGAAAATTGTGAGCTATAGTTAATGAGAAATTGTGAATTTGGGACCTCACATAAATATTTTTTATGAGGGAACGTAAGAAGTGATTTGGTGTAAAACAGTGAAGGTTGTTGATTATTTTTCATGAACAAGCGTGAATTTTGGAGCTTGAATACATATATCTAAGTGGGAACGTAAGAAATGAATTGGCCAAAAATGATCAAATGTGGGATATATAGTCCACGAAAAATCATTAATTTGGGAACTGACGTAAATATTTTATGCGAGAACACAAGAAGTGATTTGACCAAAAAGTGGCAAAGTTGTGTGTTAGTCCATGAGAATTTGTGAATTTGGGAGCTCGAATAAATATTTCATGCGAGAACACAAGAAGTGATTTGACCAAAAGTGGCAAAGTTGTGTGTTAGTCCATGAGAATTTGTGAAATTGGGACCTCACATAAACATTTCTATGCTGGAACGCAAAAAACGATTTGATCGAAATTAGCAAAAATTGATGTTTTGGGTCCACGAAAAATCGTGAATTTGAGATTTCGCAAAAATATTTCTATGCGAGAATGCTAGAAATTATTTGACGTAAAACGACCAAAATCTTGGGTTATATTCCACCGTAAATCGCGAATTTGGGAGCTCACATGAACATTTCTATGTGAGAATGCAAAAATATTTTTGGTAAAAAATGGTAAGACATTTTGAGTCTACAAAAAATCATGAATTTGGGAGCTTGCATAGATATTTCTATGCCAAAATGTAGAAATAATTTGGTTGAAAACGGTCAAAATTGTGAGTTATAGTTCATGTGAAATTGTGAATTTCGTATCCCGTAAAAATATTTCTAAGTGGGAGCGCTACCAAAATCATGGGTTATAATCCACGACAAGTTGTGAAGTTGGGAGCTCGAAGCAAAAACACCAAAATTGGTTGGGCTGAAAAGCCAAAATTGTGGGTTATCCTCCATGAAAAATCGTGAATTTGAGCTTGTATATATATACATACATACAGAAATAGAGGGTGAGTCTTGGCGCAACATTAAGGTTGTTACCTTGTGACCAGGAGGTCTTATGTGTTCAAATCCTGAAAACAGCCTCTTCGCACACGGGGTAAGGCTATGTACATCTGACTCTCCCTAGAGCACACAATGGTGGGAGCCTTGTGCACTAGGCTACCCTTTTTTATATCTATGTAGAAATGCAATATACACACACACACACGAACGCAAGAAGCTATTTGGCTAAAAATGGTCAACTATTTAGGTTACAGTCCACTAGAAATCGTGAATTTGAGAGCTCACATATTTTTCTATGTTTGTGATTTGGCTTGTCTTAGGCCAAAATTATGGGTCATATAGTCCAATAGAATTTGTAAATTCTGGAGCTCGCATAAACATTCTATGCGGGAGCATAATAAGTGATTTGGTTAAAAATAACAAAAAATGTGGGTTGTAGTCTGTGAAATCCTTAATTTGTGACCTCACGTAAATATTTTTATAAGGGAATGTAAGAAGTGATTTGGCCTAAAACAGCCAAAATTGTAGCTTACAATACTCCGCGAGTAATCATGAATTTGGGAGTTTGCATAAATATCTCTATCTTGGGAAGGTTAGAAATTATTTGGTGAAAATGGCCAAAATTGTGGGTTATACTTCACTAGAAATCGTGAATTTGGGAGCTCGAATAAATATTTTATGCGAGAACACAAGAAGTGATTTGGCCTAAAATGGCCAAAATTGTGGGTTATATCATGAGAAATCGTGAATTTGGGAGCTCGAATAAATATTTTATGCGAGGAGCATAAGAAAAGAATTGACCCAAACCAACTAAAATTATGTTATAGTCCATGGGAAATAGTGAATTTGTGACCTCGAATAAACATTTCTATCTTGGGAAGGTTAGAAATTATTTGGTGAAAATGGCCAAAATTGTGGGTTAGGGTACACAAGAAATCATGAATTTGAGATCTCGCAAAATATTTCTATCTTGGGAAGGTTAGAAATTATTTGGTGAAAATGGCCAAAATTGTGGGTTATACTTCACTAGAAATCGTGAATTTGGCGGTTGCATAAATATTTCTACAATTTTTGAATGAAAATAGCAAAATTGTAGCTTACAATACTCATGAGTAATCATGAATTTGGGAGCTTGCATAGATATTTCTATCTTGGGAAGGTTAGAAATTATTTGGTGAAAATGGCCAAAATTGTGGGTTATAGTTCACGAGAATCGTGAATTTGGGACCTTACATAAATATTTTGTGCAAAAACACAATAAGTGATTTAGCTAAAAATGACCAATATTGTGGGTATCGTGAACTTAGGAGCTCGAATAAATATTTTATGCAGGAACGCAAGAAAAGAATTGACCCAAACCAACTAAAATTATGTTATAGTCCATGGGAAATAGTGAATTTGTGACCTCGAATAAACATTTCTATCTTGGGAAGGTTAGAAATTATTTGGTGAAAATGGCCAAAATTGTGGGTTAGGGTACACAAGAAATCATGAATTTGAGATCTCGCAAAAATATTTCTATGCGGGAAGGTTAGAAATTATTTGACTGAAAATGGCCAAAATTGTGGGTTATACTTCACTAGAAATCGTGAATTTGGCAGTTTGCATAAATATTTCTACACGAATTTTTTGAATGAAAATAGCAAAAATTGTAGCTTACAATACTCATGAGTAATCATGAATTTGGGAGTTTGCATAAATATTTCTAAAGTTGGAATGCAAGAAGTGATTTGGTTGAAACCTGCTAAAATTGTGGGTTATATCATGAGAAATCGTGAATTTGGGACTTTGTAAAAATATTTTTCTATGCGGGAACACTTGAAATCATTTCATAAAAGGCCAAAATCGTGGATTATATTCCACAAGAAGACGTGAATTTGGGAGCTCAATGTAAGAACGCAAAAAGTTATTGGCCGAAATTGGCCAAATTATGGGTTATAATCCATGAGAAATCATGAATTTGGGAGCTCGGATGTATATTTTTATGTGGGAATGTAAGTTATTTGGCTGAAAATGGTCAAGATTTTTGATTACACTACTAGAAGTTGTGAATTTAGGAGCTCGCATAAACAAGTCTATGTAGGAAGTGATTTGGCTTGTTTTTAGCCAAAATTGTGGGTTATAGTCCTCAAGATATTGTAAATTTTCGAGCTGGCATGAACGTTTATATGAAGAAGCTCAATAAGTTATTTGGCCAAAACAACTAAATTTATGGGTTATAGTTCACGAGAATCGTGAATTTGTCGCATAAATATTTGTGTGAGGGAAAGTAAAAAGTAATTTGGCCTAAAATGGCCAAGATTGTAGGTTACCTACAGCAGTTTATGAGTAACTGTGAATTTTGAAATTTGCATAAATATTTCTAAAGTTGGAATGCAAGAAGTGATTTGGCCTAAAACAGCTAAATTGTGGGTTAAGTACATGAAAAATTGTGAATGTACGAACTCACATAAATATTCTATGCGAGAATGGAAAAATCTTGGAGTGATTTAGCCAAAAATGGCCAAAATTGTGGGCGAGTTCACTAGAATCGTGAATTTGGAAGCAAGAAGTGATTAGGCCTAAACTAACTAAAATTATGTTGTAGTCCATGGAAAATAGTGATTTTGGGAGATTTCTATATGGAAACACAGAGTGGTTTGGTCAAAATTGGCCAAAATTGTCCGTGAGAAATAATGGTTTTAGGAGATTTCTGTGCGGAGACACAAAGGGTGGTTTGGTCAAAATTGTGGGGTAGAGTTGACAAAAAATCATGAATTTGAGATATCGCAAAAATATTTCTATGCGGGAATGCTAGAATTTATTTGACCGGAAAATAGCCAAAATGGTGGGTTGTATATTCCACAATAAATTGTGAATTTGGGAACTCTCATATACATTTTTGTGCGGGAATGAGAAAATTTATTTGGCAAAAATTACAAAAATTGTCGGTTATAGTTCACAAGAAATAAAAAATTTGGAGCTCGCATAAACAATTTTATGTGGGAGCACAATAAGTGATTTGGCTGAAAATAGTGAAAATTGATGAGAAATTGTGAATTTGGGACCTTACATAAATATTTTTATGATGGAGCGTAAGAAGTGATTTAGCCTAAAATGGCCAAGATTTTAGGTTACAATAGTCCACAAGTAATTGTGAATTTAGGTGCTTCAGTGATTATTTCTACGTTGGAATGCAAGAAGTGATTTGGCTGAAAACAGCAAAATTATTGGTTATATTCCATGAAAAATCATGAATTTGGAAACTCCTTTAAATATTTTATGTGAGAACACAAGAAGTGAGTTGGCTGAAAATAGCAAAATTATTGGTTATATTCCATGAAAAATCGTGAATTTGGAAACTCCTTTAAATATTTTATGTGAGAACACTTAGGTTACAATAGTCCACAAGTAATTGTGAATTTAGGTGCTTCCGTGATTATTTCTACGTTGGAATGCAAGAAGTGATTTGGCTGAAAACAACAAAATTATTGGTTATATTCCATGAAAAATCATGAATTTGGAAACTCCTTTAAATATTTTATGTGAGAACACAAGAAGTGAGTTGGCTAAAAACAGCAAAATTATTGGTTATATTCCATGAAAAATCATGAATTTGGAAACTCCTTTAAATATTTTATGTGAGAACACAAAAAGTGAGTTGGCAAAAAACAGCCAAAATTATTAGTTATAGTCCATGAAAAATTGTTACTTTAGAAACTCAATTGAACATTTGACGCGAGAACACAAGTAATTTGGCAAAAAATGGCCAAAATTGTGGGTTAGTGATCCACAAGAAATTGTGAATTTGGGAGTTTGAATAAATATTTAATGTGTTCTCCAAAAAAAAATGCAGGAATGCAAGAAGTGATTTGGCCCAAACGGACTAAGGGCTTGTTTGGCAAACTCATAAAACTGGGCCAAGTGTAGTCTTGGTCCAATTTTTGGGTGTTTTCTGTTTAGGAAAGAACTGGGCCAACTTTGGCCCACTTGTTTTAGTTCATTTTTTGGCCTTTAAACCATATGCTAGAGTTGGATTAGGCCCCCCTGCTTTAATCCTGACTTGGATAAGAGAGTATACCAACTTAGCGTGGTTTTGGACTTGGTTGCCAAACAAGCCCTAAAATTATGTTATACTCTTCCTGAAATAGTGAATCTGGGGCTTCACATAAACATTTCTATGTGGGAACGCAAAAAATGATTTGGTCGAAAATGACCAAAATTGTGTTATAATCCCCAATAATTGTTAATTTGGGAGATTGTAAAAATATTTCTATGTGGGAATGCAAAAGTTATTTGGCCAAAAATAGCTGAAACTGTGAATTATGATTCACAATAAATCGAGAATTTGCGATGTTGTGTAAACATTTCTATGCTGGAACACAAAAAATTACATGTCCGAAAATGACCAAAACCTTGGGTTATAGTCCTTGAGTGATCGTGAATTTGGTAGGTGTTACGAACTAAAATTTGCGGAACTAAAGCGAGCGTTTCCCAATATAGAGTTTCGAATGCCACCATGTTGAACGAGTTATGAACTAAAATATATCACATGGTTATGGTTTCTCTTGTTTTTCCTTCATTAGTTAGGATCTCGCATGGAAGTGCGGTGAAATTGAACCAGACTAAGTATTGTTGGATTACCATAGAAAGATGTAAGTAAAATGTTAAGGAAATATGTAGATGTAATAAAATTTGACACTCTATCTGAGGATAATTCTTTTTGGTCTCGAATCCTCTTTAAGTCCAGTTCTACATCTTTAAGTCCAGTTCTACATCTTCAGATCCTAAAAGTGCACATGCTTAAAATAATATATTATTTAAGTACGTGAAAAATGGAAGTGCAAAGACAAGTGGAAGAATATGGGATGTGATGTTCCTAGACGAGTAAATAGAACATGCATCCATGAAAATGAGTTCAAATTGAGACATACTTAGAGTGCACTACAATTGGTCTTATTTTAGATTGACTTATGTTTTTAGTTATTCACATTTAGAGGATATCTTTATCCAAGCCTTTTTTATCATATCATATTTTAGTGTTGACGATGTCTATGAAGCATGTACATGAAACCAGGAGATATATCCTTGGCCCCGTTAGATCCTTTGATATTGTGATACAACTTGAATGTGAGATTCATATCTTTTAGCATTGATGTAGGAATTCTTGCCTGTGTCACACATTATAGCTACTAGATAGGTAGACTAACCTTACTTCTGTTATTACTTCTTCACTGCTCTTCATTGTTGAAGATGTCAAGTGCTTTTTCTTTTTTTGTTCACATTTGTGTCATTTGCTACTCTATAGGTTATTGCGGACACCCTATATTCTGATATCTTGTAATGCTTTGTGGTTGCTACTCAGTGTATACCAGTAGTCTACTAGTTTAGCGCTCAATATTAGTATAGGCATCATTTCATCTTGTATAACCTCATTTCGAATAGTGAGGACTTTACTAGTAAAATTATGTAAATTTTTTCATGTGTATTTGTCAAGTCCCTTGAAGTTATTTTATATTTTGAACAGCTTTATCAGCATGAAGAAAAGGAAATTGAAGTTTCAAAGGCAAAGGAAGAGATTTTGGAGACAACTGATGACACTGTAAGTGTTTGACTTAATGGATTCCACAACTCAACGACATTGATATTTTAGTGCTGTTATAAGTTTTCTAATGATTATATCTTTTCTAGTTGCAATATTCGGGAATGCATATGTGCATGTGCTAGTTTCCGAAACCATTATTTTCTCTTTCATTGAGTTAATCATTGAAAACGTTCATAACTGTGGCACCATGTCTCCCATAGCCTCTAGAGCTCCTAAAGTTTGATAATCAAAACTAGTAGTATGCATAAAATATGTATTCTCTTAGTGAGTTTCACATTCACAAAGCAAGATTATGTGTTGTCATCACATTCCCCATAATCTGATTTGTGGCCATCACATTGTTGAGAATATTGCATTGTCATATTTGGTGTAATAGGAGCATTTTGAGCAATATAATATGGTTTAGACTACACAATTCCAAGATATTTGGTATAGTCCGAGCATTCTTCTTCAGCATGGTTCTATCTTATTGTAGTTGTCTCCACCCATTTCTCCATTTTCTTGTATTAATCCAAGATACCTAATATTAAAACAAACATGGCTGTGGTAATGACTTCACTACTGTGATCGATCAGTGGCTTTTTTTTTTCTTTCTATACCAGTAATGGAGTTCCTGATGAGTTGTCCTAGTTTGACTAGCGCCTATATATTTTGTTCCCAATCTTACTTTTTTCCCTTTATCGTTGGCAGTTTCTATTTTTCTACATTTCGACATTGACATATTTTCTCAGCCCATCAGTAATACCATATTTTGGCTAAAGTTGTAGTTTTATACATCAATTATCTTCATGCATATTAAGCGACAAGTCATATCTACATGAAAAAGTTCTTAACCGAGTTTTGACTCTTGCTATTATCCCACAGGACCCACACTATTGGACCTTTTTTCCGTGACACTACATATTTTCATCAGTGTCATGCATGTTCATAACTCTTAATTTCCAGCTTCTCAACTGACCAAAACCACTCTGGTATTTGCATAGCATGCTTCCTTCAGATTAATAAAGACACTTTTTACCTTCCCTTTTATCAAGATTCTGCCTCCAATTTTCATGGCATGAATCTACTGTCAAAAAAAGTCAAGAATAAGTGATCCCCTTCAGTAACCTTCTTGGCTTGCCATTTTTCTACCTTTCTCAGAGTGTTCCCCATTCTTTTTCTTATTATATCCATGTCAAATTTTTGGATGCCATTTTGTTTGGTTCTCCAGCATACATGTTATGACTCAGATCAATGCGATTTCTGTAATCTATTTATCATCTTCATCAATTCTTTTAGACTTCTTGGTTGCCGAAGCTTAATGTGCATAACCAGTAAAATAATAGTTCCTGCCAATAGTTTAGTTATGGGTGTTGAGACTTTGTAAGTCCTGCAGTTCAGTCATCGTAACTTTCATTCATTAATTGATGGTTTTTGGACAGTCCAAGGAAAATAAAATGAAAGAATATCAAACAGCTGCAATCCGTCTTCATAATGGGCACCTGGTGAGTAACAATGAAAAAAAATTAGTTGTGCTCGTCATTATTGCATTTTTTTCTCTTATATGAAATAAATAAAAAAATTATAGGGCTTGAGGAGGCTAGTCAAGGTTGACAATGAGTTGCGCACACCTGTTACAAAGGAGGAGCTTGTTGCTGAGGTAGAATATCTCTCTTACATGCACAGTATGTCAACATTAATGACTTCCAAAGTTTAACAAAAGTATTTTTTTTTATCGGTTTTCAGGTTGCAAGGCAGCTCAATATTTGCATCTACACGGAAAATCTTAATCTAGCATCGCCTTTGACTACCGTGGGAGAGTATGAGGTGCCTCTTCGTCTGCCGAGGGAGATTCCTCGACCGGAAGGAACACTTCAATGGACTCTTAAAGTTAAGCTCAGGCGAAAGAGAAGTGGAAACGATACCTCTTTCAAACATTCCGTGTCAAAGCCAACAGTTGAGGAGCCTGTTCCAAGCTAGTACACTGTTGCTTTAGGATCAATTGAATTATTCCTTTTAGTTTTTTGTTCTGAAAGCTTGAAAGAATGCGAGTCGCATTTTTGAGTATGCTCATTTGTTGGGAGAGGAAGGGTTCGTTTCTTCCATAAAGCTGTTGTCTTCAACTTTTTTGTATGTCTTTTTGTTTTGGTTCTTCTGATGCATTGTATCGGATACTACGAAGATCAAAGAAAACTGCAAGAACTTTTTGTTTCTTTCAGCAGCAGGAATGAGACTGACTTGTGGAACTAACAATATCCTTGTATTATCGTGTTGATCTTTCTTTTGGTGATTTGGGGATAATGGGGATGTTTTCTTGGATATTACTTTTTGATGTGATTCGTTGGGGGGTAATTGGACTTGGATTTTAACTTTTGATGCTACTGGTTGGGGTAATGGAATTAGGATGTTACATTTTGTTGTTATTGGTTTGTTGAATCATCCGTGGGATAATATTTTCACTGGGGATAAAATTGTTTCATTCATATACAAAATTTTTATCCCAATGTTAAAAGCCGGTCCTATTCTCAATATTGGAAGGATAACGTCCCACTTTGAAGGCAAACGAGAAAATTTAAATTTTTTATTAAATAACTAACACATGCTAATTATATTATAAATCTATAAATGATATGTAATAATATAATATAATAGTATTTTTAATATATTATATTATATTCTAGTGTAATATAATAAAATATTATTATAATTTATTTTTATCTTTAGACCCAAAGGTTTACCCTAATTTGTATTTAAATCCTAGTAATATTCTTCGTACCTTTAGACCCATTTATCTTTGTGTATTTATCTTTAAACCTAAATTCTCATATATACTGCATACTTTGGTGGCACCCTCTAAACTTTTTAAAATTCAAAATTACCCCTCCTTTTTACATTTAATTTTATCTCTCTCACCTTCTTCACTCTCTTATTTCCTTCTTCAATTCTCATAGACCCATTAAATACTCCTCAACTCTTTTTGATGGGATTCATCTCTTTTGGTGTTTTATGATATAAATTTCCCCAATTTTTTAACTCCTAGATTTTGTAGTATAAATCCACATAACCATTTGGGACAATTTATAACATTAATTTTATTTTCTTCACGTCAATTTTAACTATTCATGATTCCTCAAGATTATTTATTACAATTAATAAGAATTAATAATACAAAACAATAAAAATACTGATTTTAATTTTATAAACCATGATTTTTGGCCATATTAAGTTATTTCTCTCTATCACCAATAATTTGCGGATGCTAAAATTTAAGATTTCATAAGCCATATACCCCACAAAATTTTGCCATTTTTAGTCGTTCCTACACATTTCCAAATAATTTTGCACAGGATAAAATTCACGATTTCAAGAGCTATTATCAATAATTTTTAGTCTTTTTTAGTCATTCTAACCTATTGGCAAATATTTTCGCAGAGGTCGAAATTATCGATTTCATGAGCTATATAACATGACTTGTGAAGATTTTTATTCAATCCAATCCATTAGCAAATAATTTCACGGAGTCTAAAATTCACGATTTCATGAGATATAACTCATGATCTTTAGCCTTTTAGTCGTTCCTATCCATTGGCAAATAATTTCACGGAGTCCAAAATTATTAATTTCATGAGCTGTAAACCATGAATTTTGGCCATTTTTATTCGTTCCGACCCATTGGAGAATATTTTTTGTAGGGGACAAAGTTTATGATTTTATGAACTATAATCCATTGGAGAATATCATGAATTTTGGCC
The DNA here is from genome assembly GCA_012295165.1 of Asparagus setaceus. Lineage (NCBI taxonomy): Eukaryota > Viridiplantae > Streptophyta > Magnoliopsida > Asparagales > Asparagaceae > Asparagus > Asparagus setaceus. The sequence continues at coordinate 70,051,610 of CM022702.1, forward strand.
CCCACAAAATTATTGGCTAATGGGTTGGAACTACTAGAAGTGATTAATAATCATGGGTTATAGCTAAGAAAATTATGAATTTTGGACTCTACAAAATTATTTACTAATATCTCGAAACGACTAAAAATGGCCAAAAATTATAAATTTATTTATGAAATCATGAATTTTGGATTCCAAAAAATATTTATTAATTGGTAGAGACAACTAAACATGGCAAAAAAATCATAGGTTATAGCATGTGAAATCTTAAATTTTGGACCATGAAATTATTCATCAATGTGTCGGAATGAATAAAAGCGGATAAAAATATGAGTTATAGCTCATAAAATCATGAATTTTGGACTCCGCGAAATTATTCATCAATGTGTCGGAATGAATAAAAACGGATAAAAAATATGAGTTATAGCTCATGAAATCATGAATTTTGACCTCCACAAAATTATTTACTAACGGATCGGAATGACTAAAAATGGTCAAAAATCATGGGTTATAACTCATAAAATTAAGAATTTTAGACTTCATAATATTATTTACTAATTGGTTGAAACAACTGTAAATAGCCACGAATCATCGGTTATAGCTTATGAAATTAGCCAATGGGTTGGAACGACTAAAAAATGGTAAAAAATTATGGCTATCATGAGGTATAACCCATGATTTTTGGCCTTTTTTTATTTGTTCTGACCCATTGGAAATATGACTATCGAGTCTAAAATTCACAATTTCATGAGTTATAACCCATGAATTTTGGCCATTTTATTAGTTCGACCCATTGGAAATATGACTATCGAGTCTAAAATTCACGATTTCATGAGATATAACTCATGATCTTTAGCCTTTAGTCGTTCCTATCCATTGGCAAATAATTTCACGGAGTCTAAAATTCACGATTTCATGAGATATAACTCATGATCTTTAGCCTTTAGTCGTTCCTATCCATTGGCAAATAATTTCACGGAGTCTAAAATTCACGATTTCATGAGATATAACTCATGATCTTTAGCCTTTAGTCGTTCCTATCCATTGGCAAATAATTTCACGGAGTCTAAAATTCACGATTTCATGAGATATAACTCATGATCTTTAGCCTTTAGTCGTTCCTATCCATTGGCAAATAATTTCACGAGTCCAAAATTATTAATTTCATGAGTTATAGCTCATGAAATCATGAATTTTGGCCATTTTATTAGTTCGACCCATTGGAGAATATTTTTGTAGGGGACAAAGTTTATGATTTTATGAACTATAATCCATTGGAGAATATCATGAATTTTGGCCCCACAAAATTATTGGCTAATGGGTTGGAACTACTAGAAGTGATTAATAATCATGGGTTATAGCTAAGAAAATTATGAATTTTGGACTCTACAAAATTATTTACTAACGGATCGGAATGACTAAAATGGCCAAAATTATAATTTATTTATGAAATCATGAATTTTGGATTCCAAAAATATTTATTAATTGGTAGAGACAACTAAACATGGCAAAAAATCATAGGTTATAGCTCATGAAATCATGAATTTTGGACTCTACAAAATTATTTACTAACGGATCGGAATGACTAAAATGGTCAAAAATCATGGGTTATAGCTCATAAAATCATGAATTTTGGACTCTACAAAATTATTTACTAACGGATCGGAATGACTAAAATGGTCAAAAATCATGGGTTATAGCTCATGAAATCATGAATTTTGGACTCTACAAAATTATTTACTAACGGATCGGAATGACTAAAATGGTCAAAAATCATGGGTTATAGCTCATAAAATCATGAATTTTGGACTCTACAAAATTATTTACTAATTGGTTGAAACAACTGTAAATAGCCACGAATCATCGGTTATAGCTTATGAAATTAGCCAATGGGTTGGAGCGACTAAAATGGTCAAAAATCATGGGTTATAGCTCATGAAATCATGAATTTTGGCCATTTTATTAGTTCGACCCATTGGAAATATGACTATCGAGTCTAAAATTCACAATTTCATGAGTTATAACCCATGAATTTTGGCCATTTTATTAGTTCGACCCATTGGAGAATATTTTTGTAGGGGACAAAGTTTATGATTTTATGAACTATAATCCATTGGAGAATATCATGAATTTTGGCCATTTAGTCATTTCTACCCATTGGCAAATAATTTCACGGAGTCTAAAATTCACGATTTCATGAGATATAACTCATGATCTTTAGCCTTTAGTCGTTCCTATCCATTGGCAAATAATTTCACGGAGTCTAAAATTCACAATTTCATGAGTTATAACCCATGAATTTTGGCCATTTTATTAGTTTCTAACCATTGATAAGAAATTTCGAGTCCATAATTTACGATTTCATGAGTTATAACCCATGAATTTTGGCCATTTAGTCATTTCTACTCATTGGCAAATTATTTCGTAGAGTCTAAAATTTAAGATTTCATGAGCTATAACTCACGATTTGTGGACAATTTTAGTTGTTTCTAGTCATTGGCAAATATTTTCGTGGAGTCCAAACTTCACAATTTAATGAGCTATAACCCACAACTTTTGGCCATTTTTAGCATTTTGAAACATTGATATATAATTTTGCTAAGTCCAAAATTCAAGATTTATTGAGCTATAACTCATGAATTTTTAACTATTTTTAGTCATGTCGACCCATTGACAAATAATTTTGCGAAGGCTAAAATTCATGATTTCACGAGCTAGAATCCATAATTTTTAGCCATTTTAGTCGTTCCAAGTCATTGACAAATAATTTTTGCAGAGGCCAAAATTCACAGTTTCATGAGTTACAACCAATAATTTATGGATACTTTTAGTCGTTTCTACCCATTGGCAAATAATTGTGAGGAGTTCAAAATTTAGGATTTCATGAATTAGAACCCATAATGTTTTGCCAAATTTAGTTGTTTCTACTCATTAGCAAACCAATCTAAAATTCACAATTTTATAAGCTATAACCCATAATTTGTGGTCATTTTAAGTAATTTTGACTATTGATAAATAATTTTTTAAAGGCCAAAATTCACGATTTCATGAGTTATAACCCATGATTTTTGGCCATTTTATTCATTCGAACTCTTTGGCAAATTATTTTTCTTGGAGATAAAAATTCATGATTTCTTGAGCTATAATCTTAGCCATTTTAGTCATTTTGACCTATTAGCGGATAATTTTACGGAGGCTAAAATTCACATATTCATGAGCTATAACCCATGATTTGTGGTGCTTTTTAGTCATTTTGACCCATTAGCAACTAATTTCATGGAAGTTGACATTCACGATTTTATAAGCTATAATCCATAATATTTGGTCATTTTTATTCATTCCAACCTATTTGCAAATAATTTTTGTGTAGGATAAAATTCCCAATTTCATGAGTTGTAACCCCATGATTTTTGGCCATTTTTAGTCATTTCTACCCATTTATAAATAATTTCACAAAGTGCAAAATTCATGATTTCATGAGCTCATGAATTTTGGCTATTTTAGTTATTTCTATGCATTAGTAAATAGTTTTCTTTGGGTCCAAGATTTAGGATTCATGAGCTATAACCCTTGATTTTAGGCCATTTTAGTCATTTCTATCAATTGGTAAATAATTGTAAAGAGTCCAAACTTCACAATTTCATGTGCCATAAAATTTAGCCATTTTTAGCCGTTTCTATGCATTGGCAAATAGTTTCATGGAGTCAAAAATTCGAGATTTCATGAGCTATAACCCATGATTAGTGATCATTTTTAGTTGTTTCTATCAGGTGGCAAATATTTTTGTGGAGTCCAAAATTTATAATTTCATAAGCTATAACCCTCAATTTCTCGTCATTTTTAGTCATTTCTACTCATTGGGTAATAATTTTGTAGAGGTCACAATTTATAATTTATTGAGCTATACCCTTCAATATTTTACCATTTTTATTAGTATTTTGGCCAATAATTTTGCACAGACTATAATTTAAGATTTCAAGAGTTATAATCAACTATTTTTGGCCCATTGTCAAATAATTTTCAGGAGGCTAAAATTTTTGATTTCATGAACTATAACATGTGATTTGTGCCTATTTTTATTTATAACTCACGATTTTATGAACTATAACCTAAGAAATTTGACCATTTTAGTCTTTCCAACAAATTGGTAAATATTATGGAGGACAAAATTCATGATTTCATGAGCTATAACCCATAATTTGTGGTGCTTTTTAGTCATTTTGACCCATTAGCAACTAATTTCATGGAAGTTGACATTCACGATTTTATAAGCTATAATCCATAATATTTGGTCATTTTTATTCATTCCAACCTATTTGCAAATAATTTTTGTGTAGGATAAAATTCCCAATTTCATGAGTTGTAACCCCATGATTTTTGGCCATTTTAGTCATTTCTACCCATTTATAAATAATTTCACAAAGTGCAAAATTCATGATTTCATGAGCTCATGAATTTTGGCTATTTTAGTTATTTCTATGCATTAGTAAATAGTTTTCTTTGGGTCCAAGATTTAGGATTCATGAGCTATAACCCTTGATTTTAGGCCATTTTAGTCATTTCTATCAATTGGTAAATAATTGTAAAGAGTCCAAACTTCACAATTTCATGTGCCATAAAATTTAGCCATTTTTAGCCGTTTCTATGCATTGGCAAATAGTTTCATGGAGTCAAAATTGAGATTTCATGAGCTATAACCCATGATTAGTGATCATTTTTAGTTGTTTCTATCAGGTGGCAAATATTTTTGTGGAGTCCAAAATTTATAATTTCATAAGCTATAACCCTCAATTTCGTCATTTTTAGTCATTTCTACTCATTGGGTAATAATTTTGTAGAGGTCACAATTTTATAATTTATTGAGCTATACCCTTCAATATTTTACCATTTTTATTAGTATTTTGGCCAATAATTTTGCACAGACTATAATTTAAGATTTCAAGAGTTATAATCAACTATTTTTGGCCCATTGTCAAATAATTTTCAGGAGGCTAAAATTTTTGATTTCATGAACTATAACATGTGATTTGTGCCTATTTTTATTTATAACTCACGATTTTATGAACTATAACCTAAGAAATTTGACCATTTTAGTCTTTCCAACAAATTGGTAAATATTATGGAGGACAAAATTCATGATTTCATGAGCTATAACCCATAATTTGTTGTTATTTTTAGTCATTTTGACTATTGATAAATAATTTTTAAAGGCCAAAATTCACGATTTCATGAGTGTAACCCTTGATTATTTACCATCTTTATTCATTCGAACTCTTTGGCAAATTATTTTTCTTGGAGATAAAAATTCATGATTTCTTGAGCTATAATCTTAGCCATTTTAGTCATTTTGACCTATTAGCGGATAATTTTACGAGGCTAAAATTCACATATTCATGAGCTATAACCCATGATTTGTGGTGCTTTTTAGTCATTTTGACCCATTAGCAACTAATTTCATGGAAGTTGACATTCACGATTTTATAAGCTATAATCCATAATATTTGGTCATTTTTATTCATTCCAACCTATTTGCAAATAATTTTTGTGTAGGATAAAATTCCCAATTTCATGAGTTGTAACCCCATGATTTTTGGCCATTTTTAGTCATTTCTACCCATTTATAAATAATTTCACAAAGTGCAAAATTCATGATTTCATGAGCTCATGAATTTTGGCTATTTTTAGTTATTTCTATGCATTAGTAAATAGTTTTGCTGGGTCCAAGATTTAGGATTCATGAGCTATAACCCTTGATTTTAGGCCATTTTTAGTCATTTCTATCAATTGGTAAATAATTGTAAAGAGTCCAAACTTCACAATTTCATGTGCCATAAAATTTAGCCATTTTTAGCCGTTTCTATGCATTGGCAAATAGTTTCATGGAGTCAAAAATTCGAGATTTCATGAGCTATAACCCATGATTAGTGATCATTTTTAGTTGTTTCTATCAGGTGGCAAATATTTTTGTGGAGTCCAAAATTTATAATTTCATAAGCTATAACCCTCAATTTCGTCATTTTTAGTCATTTCTACTCATTGGGTAATAATTTTGTAGAGGTCACAATTTATAATTTATTGAGCTATACCCTTCAATATTTTACCATTTTTATTAGTATTTTGGCCAATAATTTTGCACAGACTATAATTTAAGATTTCAAGAGTTATAATCAACTATTTTTGGCCCATTGTCAAATAATTTTCAGGAGGCTAAAATTCACATATTCATGAGCTATAACCCATGATTTGTGGTGCTTTTTAGTCATTTTGACCCATTAGCAACTAATTTCATGGAAGTTGACATTCACGATTTTATAAGCTATAATCCATAATATTTGGTCATTTTATTCATTCCAACCTATTTGCAAATAATTTTTGTGTAGGATAAAATTCCCAATTTCATGAGTTGTAACCCCATGATTTTTGGCCATTTTAGTCATTTCTACCCATTTATAAATAATTTCACAAAGTGCAAAATTCATGATTTCATGAGCTCATGAATTTTGGCTATTTTAGTTATTTCTATGCATTAGTAAATAGTTTTCTTTGGGTCCAAGATTTAGGATTCATGAGCTATAACCCTTGATTTTAGGCCATTTTAGTCATTTCTATCAATTGGTAAATAATTGTAAAGAGTCCAAACTTCACAATTTCATGTGCCATAAAATTTAGCCATTTTTAGCCGTTTCTATGCATTGGCAAATAGTTTCATGGAGTCAAAATTGAGATTTCATGAGCTATAACCCATGATTAGTGATCATTTTTAGTTGTTTCTATCGGTGGCAAATATTTTTGTGGAGTCCAAAATTTATAATTTCATAAGCTATAACCCTCAATTTCGTCATTTTTAGTCATTTCTACTCATTGGGTAATAATTTTGTAGAGGTCACAATTTATAATTTATTGAGCTATACCCTTCAATATTTTACCATTTTTATTAGTATTTTGGCCAATAATTTTGCACAGACTATAATTTAAGATTTCAAGAGCTATAATCAACTATTTTTGGCCCATTGTCAAATAATTTTCAGGAGGCTAAAATTTTTGATTTCATGAACTATAACATGTGATTTGTGCCTATTTTTATTTATAACTCACGATTTTATGAACTATAACCTAAGAAATTTGACCATTTTAGTCTTTCCAACAAATTGGTAAATATTATGGAGGACAAAATTCATGATTTCATGAGCTATAACCCATAATTTGTTGTTATTTTTAGTCATTCTAATGCATTAAAACATAATTTTGTGAAAGCCAAAATTCATGATTTAGAGCTATAACCCCTTATTTTGGCTATTTTTATTCATTTTGACACATTGAAAAATAATTTTACAGAGTCTAAAGTTCATGATTTCTTGAGCTATGATCCACGAATTTAGGCCATAGTTGTTTCTACCTATTAGTAAATAACTTTGCGCCCCGCATTGCACCTTGCGCATTGATGACACTACTCCGCATATAAATATTTATGCGAGCTCCAAAGTTTACCATTTCTAGTAGGCTATAACCCACAATTTAAGTCGAAAACCAACTAAATTACTACAACTCTTCCTGCATAGAAATATTTATGCGAGCTCCCAAATTCACGATTTCTAGTGGACTATAACCTAAAATCTTGACTATTTTCGACCAGATCACTTATTGTGCTCCCGCATATAAATATTTGTGCAAGTTCCCAAATTTATGATCTCTCATGAACTATGACCCACAATTTTGGCCATTTTCAGCCAATAACGTTTTTTGTTCCCTCATCGAGCTCCCAAATCCATGACTTCTCATAGAATATAACCGATGATTCTGGCCGTTATGGGTTAAATAATTTCTAGTGCTCACATCGAAATATTTTTGCAAGATCCCATATTCATGATTTCTAGTGAAGTATAACCCATAATTTTGATCACTTTAAACCAACTAATTTTTGTAATTTAGCATAGAAAAATTATGTGAGCTCCTCAATTCAAGATTTCACATTGACTGTACACAATTTGTCATTTTGGAATAAAATTTTGCGTTCTCGTAGAAATATTTATGCAAGCTCCTAATTATAATTTATCGTAGATATAACCTACAATTTTGGTCAATTTTTATCAAACAATTTCTAGCATTCCCGCATAGAAATATTTATGCGAGATCCCAAATTCATGATTTCTCGTGGACTCTTGACCCATAATTTTAGCCAATTTTGGCCAATTTACTTTTTGCGGTCCCGCATAGGTAAGTTTGTGCAAGTCATAAATTCAGTATTTCTCATAGACTATAACATAATTTTACTAGGTTTGGAATAAATCATTTCTTACGTTCTTACATAAAATATTTATTCAAGCTTCCAAATTCACAATTTCGTGGACTAACCCACAATTTTGACCATTTTTGTCCAAATCACTTCTTGCGTTCTCACGTTAAATATTCATGTCAGTTCCCAAATTTAAGATTTTCCGGGACTTTCGACATTTTCGACTAAATCACTTTTTGTGATCCCACATATAAACGTTTATGCCAGCTCCAAAATTTACCATTTCTCGTGAACTATAACACAAAATTTTGACTGACAATGGCGCAAATCACTACAAGACTCCTGCAAAGAAATATATTTATGGAGCTCACAACTTCATGATATCTAGTGAATTGTAACCGAAAATCTTGACTGTTTTTGGCCAAAGAACTTATATATATATATATATATATATATATATATATATATATATATATATATATATATATATATATATATATATGAGATTAATGGGTATCATTAACATATGAGGGATTCCCTCATATATCGATGACACAATCTCCACCAAGTATGATTGTAATAAAATAAGAGGCATTCTCTCTCCTACACTTGGTGGAGATTGTGCCACCTAAGTATATGAGGAAAATCCCTCATATATCAATATATATATATATATATATATATATATATATATATATATATATATATATATATATATATAGAGAGAGAGAGAGAGAGAGAGAGAGAGAGCTCTGAAATTACTTCGCTTTGATAGTCTTTGCAGAGCTTGCATGCTAAGTTGGCATGGTCTTATCTTCAAGGTGATTCACTTTGGGCATCTTCCATGCGTAGTAAATATCTATTGGATCGAAAATACGTCTATGTTCTTCACATTTGGCAAATAGTTAGCCCTCAAATTTATTATATCTCCTAAAATTTAGCTTGGATTACTGGCTCTAAAGATGTTTCTTTTTAAAGAGAGAATTGGTTAGGATCAGTCCTTTGGAGACAAGCAGTACTTTGACCATCAATTTCTTTTGCTCAAGCTCAGATAGGTGGCACTCTTCAGTCTTCATGAGGAATGTCGAGAAATTTTGCAAACTAAGTCTTGAAAAGCTTACTCCGATTAACATGATAGATTCTATCAAGCACCGTTTATGTTGGTTTCATACACCTGCAGAGGAGTTCTCTACATCGAGCTATAAATATGTGAATAAAGTGCGAAGTTCTTAGGATTGAAAGAATAGGCTTCTTTAGAACAAATGGATGCCTCCAAAAATAGGCTCTTACTGCTGGTGTGTGCTTCATAATGGTGTCCCAACTAACCTTAACATTCATCGTATTGGGATCTCTCTTGCCTCCAATATGTGTGTTTGTGTGTCTCCTCATCGGGAATCAATACAACATATCATTTCTGGATCCATTGCATCTGAGATATCGTGCTATTTCTCAAATATTTTTTAATGGTTCTCTTATTTTTGCCTCTTTTTTACATCACATCCTATATTCTTCCACTTGTCTTTGCACTTCCATTTTTCACATGCTTAGATAATAGTCTTCTTTTAAACATGAGTACTTTTAGGGGGTGTTTGTTTCAAAATTTTTTGGGGATTACAAGTTTATGGATTAGGATATGGGTTGTTTTGAGTTTTTTGGATTTCATAGACTTGTTTGTTTCAAAGTATATTTTGGGATATTAGATCCCAAAATAATAAAATACTAATATATTTTGGGAGTTTTTAGCATTTGTGAAATCCTCAGATTGTTTTGAGTTTTTGGATTTCATAGACTTGTTTGTTTCAAAGTAAATTTTGGGATATTAGATCCTAAAATAATAAAATACTAATATATTTTTGGGAGTTTTAGCATTTGTGAAATCCTCAATGAAATCCAAAAACTCAAAACAACTCATATCCTAATCCATAAACTTGTAATCCCAGAAAATTTTTGAAACAAACACCCCTTAGGATCTAAAGATAAAGAACTGGAATTAAAGAGGATTCTAGACCAAATAGAATTATCCTCAGATATAGACTATCGAATTTAATTAGATCTACATATTTTCCTTGACAACATTTTACTGACATCTTTCTATGGTAATCCAAGAATGGTTAGCCTGGGTCAATTTCACCGCATTTTCATTTGAGATCCTAAGGTCCTAATAATGAAGGAAAAACAAGAGAAACCATAATCCTGTGATATATTTTAGATCATAACTCGTTCAAGATGGTGGCATTTACATTAGGAAACACTAACTTTAATTCCACAACTTTCAGCAGCTTTAGAACTTTTCAAGAGATTTCCAATGTGGTGTAAAGTAAACACAGAACAAAAATCAAAATTAGGCATCAAAATGAAAATTAGAACCCAAACCTTGCGTTGCTCTCGAACTAAATAAGCAAACTTCTCAATGTTCGGAAGCGCAAGCAGTTTGTTGATCTGTAGCTTCGTGGTTGAGTTTATCTTGTCATTTGCATACGATTCGTCACTTCACGTTTCGTCGCCTTGCCGATTCGCTTCGCTTCGCTGATCTGACATTCGGAGTTGGGTTTATCCCATTGATTGCGCGCGATTCATCGCTTTGTTGACTCGTGCGCGTCGTCGACTCGCTTTGTGCGCGTCGTTGACTCGCTTCGTGTGCTTTCGTTGACTTGGACGGTTTCGCCGATTCGCTTCACTCGCTAATCTGACGCTTTGCATTTGGGTTTATCTCGTCGCTTGCGCGCGATTCATCGCCTCGTTGACTTGCGTGCCTTGGCTACTCACTTTGTGCATTTACGTCGTTAACGGTTTGTCATCACGTCGTCGAATGGCTCGCCGATCGTCAACTCACTGCCACGAGTTATGTTCGGGGACCTATAGGCAATTTTCGACGCCTACAGATACCCCCTCCAAAGTTTTTTGGTCTCGCTCTTTTATAGCAGGAGCCGAAATACTTTGGATATGATAGGCCCAAACCTTCAGTCGATGTAACAGGACCTGAAAAAATGGCTTCGAATCTCGATTTCTTCAATTCTTTTGGACTATTCGGTGCTTTGTCGAATGTCTGAAAGTGATACGGTGCTGCATTTATTATTTGACCACTGTTGAAATCTTGAACTGAAGCCAATAAGTGAGTTTTTTTATTTAACTCGTGTCGGCGATTTGTCGTATAACTGACCATTCAATTTCTTGAGACTCAACCTTCAATCGGTGAATTCTCCATTGTGACTCTTTGACCGGCATCGGATAAATTTTCCTTGAGATCCAACCTTTGATCGGCGACTCTCCGTTGCGACGCGTTGACCGGCGTTGGAAATTTCCCTTGAGATCCAACCTTTTATCGGTGACTCTCCATTGCGACGCATTGACCGGCGTCGGAAATTTCCCTTGAGATCTAACCTTTGATCGACGACTCTCCGCTACGATGCGTTGATCAGCATTAACACAGTTTATACTCATGCGTTTACTGGAGTTTCGAGAATCAGCTTATCCTCATATACCCGTTTGGAGGTTGTCGAGTTATCCTTAAAATATAGAATATTTTCCAGGAACTTCTCGATAAAAATAGAAAATAGTTTAGACTCGTATATCTTTTTGGAGTAATTCTGTGGCCCAAACAAATTGAGCCGGATGAAAATTGACCCTTAATGTGTGATATCCCCGCTGAATATTTATCCGGGGGTCCCTCCAAGTGTGCGGGAGAGAGATACACAGAAAAGGAATCAATTGCCAGGTTGATTCGGGGCTGTTTTGACGCCTGTTTTGGTCCTGATTTGAATTTTCTTGTTCCGGGCCTGGTTTAATCCGGTTTGGACCTGATTTGGGCCCAATTGAGGCTGATTTTGAACCCTAAAAAACTTGATTTTGATGAAGATGGCCTGCTTGTGGACACCCCCATGGTCGACTTGGTATATGGCTCTCTCCGGGATGATCATCTTCCCGGTGATATGTCATCTGAGCCAACAATCCCCGAAAATCCTGAGGCTTGTTCCTCTAAAGGTATGAGTTTCTTCTCATGTTAATTGTAGGACTAGTCATTTTTGACTAATACGACTACGATTTGACACATTTGAGGAATTTTGTTGCTGACAGGAACTCCTACTGAGGCCCATTTTCCAATTCCTCATTCTGATGCTCCTCACGAGTTGACTGCCATGGTGGCTACCGCGCCCGATGAACATGCCATGAGACCAACTGCATCAGGTGGTACGTTAATGGCGGTTACTCCTCTGATAGCCCCTCCGAGCCATGAAGCTGTGCCGATGGAAGCAGATATGAGTTATCCTGCTAAGGATGTCTATGCCGGCTTTTGAGTTGAAGATTCTGAAATATTCATCCCTTTATTTTTTTGTAGAGCTGACATCTCGACTCCATGATCTGGCGAGGACGTTGATATAGACCACGACTCAGATTGGATCATTATCTGCATGGAAGTTCACTCATTCTTTTCTCTCATGAACATGGTGATTGCCAAGCTTCTCCACAGCGGACTTTCCCTTCGTCAGTTTAGGCCGGTTCTTGACCCTAGAACGGTCTTGATAAGGGATGTTGGGTATCCAGAGTTAGTCGAGGCTATTATTACTGATCTTGATCGTCTAGAATTCTAGCTTCAGAAATTACAGGGGATGCGAGCAACAGGTGCAACTTCGTACGTAGCCGATCGAGTGGAGTCCCGCCTGGAGGCACGGCGCGATGCTCGAGTCTTTTCTGGACTCGAGGTTCAGATGCAGCGGGATCGGGTAGATCAGGTCAAGACCGTACTCGCTGAGAAATCGACATCTCTAAGTAACATTCATTCTTGCCTTGCAGCAAGTGTGGCCAAGATGGCGCAGCTTAGGCGAGAACTTCAGGCGGAAGAAGAGAACTTTAGTGTCCTGGAGCTGACAAGGGTCAACGTAGAGAAAGATCAAACTGCAATATCCGAGAAGTTGAAGCTCTCGGAATAAAAGCTTGCTGAAGTAGAGGAGGAAGCTGCGAAGACTTTGAACGCCAGTGAGGATTCTTTTAGGGCCGAGTTGTAGGAGGAGTTCCAACAAGCTTACCACGATGAGTTGTCTGAGTTAGAGCAACGAATCTCTTGCCATAAACTTGATGTAGAATGACTGCAACTTCTTTGTTGGCTCGACCTTTTATTAATCGAGTAAATTTCTATCCTCCTTATTATTATTATGATTTCTCATTTTATTTGAAATGATCGACCACAATACTAATAGGATTTTTGGCAAACCCTCAGCCATCAACGGATTTGATGAGCCTTTACCGATAACCGTTTGGATCGGGCTAGCATGCGGATTGTTTAAATCCATTCCGCATGTAATGTTAAGCTAATGGAATGAGACTCTTTTAGGCTTCATGCTACGATGTTGAATACGTAGACTTTGTCATCTTTTACGGGTAAGAGACTAACCGGCAATGCGTATAAGGCGGTGACTTTGGGATTTTTGGCTAACTCCCAGCCATCAATGGATTTGATGTGCCTTTACCGATAACCGTTTGGATCGGGCTAGCATGCGGATTGTTTAAAACCATTCCGCATGTAATGTTAAGCTAATGGAATGAGACTCTTTTAGGCTTCATGCTACGATGTTGAATACGTAGACTTTGTCATCTTTTACGGGTAAGAGACTAACCGGCAATGCGTATAAGGCGGTGACTTTGGGATTTTTGGCTAACTCCCAGCCATCAATGGATTTGATGTGCCTTTACCGATAACCGTTTGGATCGGGCTAGCATGCGGATTTTAAGTCCGTTCCGCATATAATGTTGTGCTAAAAGAATGAGACTCTTTTAGGCTTCATGCTACGATGCCGAATACGTAGACTTCGTCTTTTTTACGGGAATAGACTGATCGGCAACGCGTGTTACGATGCGGATTATGCGTAGACTTATCCCTTCTTAGGCTTCAGGATAAAATTTCCTAGAATCGAACTCTGGTGTCTTCTTCAATCGATAAAAGACTAAACCGGCAACACGTATTACGATGCAGGTTACGCGTAGACTTATCCTTTCTTAGGCTTCGGGATAAAATTCCCCAGGATCGAACTCTGGTGTCTTCTTCAATCGGTAAAAGACTAAATCAGCAACGCGTGTGACGCGTAGACTTATCCCTCTTAGGCTTCGGGATAAAATTCTCCAAAATTGAACTCTGGTGTCTTCTTCAATTGGTAAAGACTAAATCGACAGCGTGTTACGATCGCGGATTATCGTAGACTTATCCCTCTTAGGCTTCGGGATAAAATTCTCCAGAATCGAACTCTGGTGTCTTCTTCAATCAGTAAAAGACTAAACCGGCGGGGAGATAAAATTCTAATTCGGGCCTATACCTTCAGTCGGCATGACCTGGAAAAGGGGTGAAACTAAGAGTAGGATTTCCACTCCAAGAATCGAAAAGATTCAGGCAACCTTCAGTCGGCATAACGTCGAGAATTCTAATTCGGTGCATACCTTCATCGGCATGACACGGAAAAGGGGTGAAACTAAGAGTGGGATCTCCACTCAGAGAATCGAAAAGATTCGAGCAACCTTCGGTCGGCATAACGTCGAGAATTCTAATTCGGTGCATACCTTCATCGGCATGACACGGAAAAGGGTGAAACTAAGAGTGGGATCTCCACTCAGAGAATCGAAAAGATTGAGGCAACCTTCGGTCGGCATAACGTCGAGAATTCTAATTCGGTGCATACCTTCATCGGCATGACACGGAAAAGGGTGAAACTAAGAGTGGGATCTCCACTCTGAGAATCGAAAAGATTCAGGCAACCTTCAGTCGGCATAACCTGATCTGAGAATTCTAATTCCGGCGCATACCTTCAGTCGGCGTGACTTGGAAAAGGGGTGAAACTAAGAGTGGGATCTCCACTCCGAGAATCGAAAAGATTCAGGCAACCTTCAGTCGGCATAACCTGATCTGAGAATTCTAATTCGGTGCATACCTTCATCGGCATGACACGGAAAAGGGTGAAACTAAGAGTGGGATCTCCACTCAGAATCGAAAAGATTGAGATAACCTTGATCGAGAATAACGTCGAGAATTCTAATTCGGTGCATACCTTCGGTCAGTAGCGACCTAAAAAGGGTGAAACTAAGAGTGGGATCTCCACTTGAGAATCGAAAAGATTGAGGCAACCTTCGGTCGGCATAACGTCGAGAATTCTAATTCGGTGCATACCTTCGGTCAGTGACACGGAAAAGGGTGAAACTAAGAGTAGGATTTCCACTCCAAGAATCGAAAAGATTGAGGCAATCTTGGTCGGCATAACGTCGAGAATTCTAATTCGGTGCATACCTTCGGTCAGTGACTTGGAAAAGGGTGAAACTAAGAGTGGGATCTCCACTTCGAGAATCGAAAAGATTCAGGAAACCTTCGGTTGGTATAACCTGATCTAAGAATTCTAATTTCTGCGCATGCCTTCAGTCGGCGTGGCCTGAAAAGGGGGTGAAACTAAGAGTGGGATCTCCACTCCAAAAATCGAAAAGATTCAGGCAATCTTGGTCGGCATAACGTCGAGAATTCTAATTCGGTGCATACCTTCGGTCAGTGACACGGAAAAGGGTGAAACTAAGAGTGGGATCTCCACTCAGAATCGAAAAGATTGAGGCAACCTTCGGTCGGCATAACGTCGAGAATTCTAATTCGGTGCATACCTTCGGTCAGTGACACGGAAAAGGAAGTAATTTAGGAATTTATTTGTTTATCAAATAGGAACTCCGAATTGAAAGTAGACATCTTGTTCGTGAAATGAATCAAGAGGGTATTTTTTTGGTGGATTGGACCAGAAAGATTTTTCTGTGGACCCACTGTCAAATGAGTTTGATCAGTGAGGGATTTTTGTGATAGAGAATTAGAAAGATTTTTCTGTGGACCCACTGTCAATGAGTTTGATCAGTGGGGGATTTTGTGGTGGAAGATTGAATTAGGGTTATCCTCAATGGATCTTTGGGTGAAACATCCCATGAAGAACTTCCTATCAAATAGGTTATCTGAATGTATTAAGGATAGTACTTCTTCAAGAACTTTCCATTTATTGGCATTAATTGCATGTCGCTATCCTGAGTGATTAGGCGATATGCACCGTTTGAATAGACTGTCTCTATTACGAACGGTTCTTCCTATTTGGGCTCGAATTTGCCCTTTTTCTTAGAATTGAGGATTATCGGTCGTCGAGCAGCGAGGACCAGCTCCCTTCCTTAAAAGTTCTTTGTCGGACTTTCCTGTCAAAAGCCTTTGACATTCTGGCTTGATTAAACTCGATATGTTGTTGAGCTTCCAAGCGTTTTTGTCCAACATCTCGAGTTCTTCAAGACATTTCTGATGTTGTTCCTCTATCGTTATCTCAGTCGCAAGAGTACTGCGAAGTGATGGGATTTGGATTTTTAGTGGAAGAACTGCTTCACATCCATACACTAGAGAATAAGGGGTAGCTCTGGTCGGCATGCGTATGGTGGTGCGATATGCCCAGAGTGCTTCTCGAGTTTATCGTCCCAATCTCACTTGTTGGTTTTCACGAGCTTTGGCAATATCTTGATGATTGTCTTGTGGAACGCCTCAGCTAATCCGTTTACAGCGGGGTTGTAAGCTATTGATGAGACGTCTTGAATCTTAATTTTTTTGCAAAATCTGATGAAGGCATTGCTGATGAATTGAGGACCGTTGTTATGTATGATCCATCTCGGTACGCCGTGATGATAGATCATGTGGTGCTTGATGAACCTGATGACAGTGTTCGTCTTCACTTCTCTAAGCGGGATCGCCTCAGCCCACTTGGAGAAATAATCGGTAATCGCGAGAATGAATCGATCACCTTTAGCTGAAGGAGGGAAAATAGAACCCACAATGTCCATACCCCATATCTCAAATGGCTAAGATGTAGTAGAAGGATGCAAATGCTCTGGAGGTCGATGCATGTAGTTCGCGTGTACGTGACATGCATGACATTTTCAAGCGTACTCGATAGCGTCATTAATCATCGTTGGCCAGTAATATCCCATTCTTCTGATGCAATCATAGAGTTTGGGATCAGGTTGGTGTGCGCCACACCCTCCTCCATGAGCCTCCCTAAAGACTTCTTCCGCCTCTTTGTTCGAAAGGCACCGGAGCAGCAAGCCGCATATCCGTGACGATATAATATCTGGGCCTCTGCATTATAAAAGAATCTTGGCGCTCTTCACCAGACCGATTCTCTTTCTTTTATACCTTCGATAAAATACCGTGTAAGACATAGTCGATGATAGGGAAATGCCAATCTCGGGGCTCCAGTTCAACTTGGATTGAATGCACCTCTTTGATGACTACGCCTCTGTCATCCTGATCCCCACTATCCGTATTATATATTGGTATGAATAGTTGGTGCGTTCTTACCGTGACCAGTAGTTTGGTCTCGGGAGGTTGTGCCAGAGATACCGCCAACGCTGCTAGTGCGTCAGCGTAAGCGTTCTGGAGACGCGGGATATACTCGATGAAAAATCTTTCAAACGAGTCTGCCATCTCGATAGCCGCTTGGTGGTACGGGATCAAGTCCGGATTCCTGAGTTCGTATTCTCCACGAACCTGTTTGACTATGTGTGGGAATCACCGAAAGCTTCGAGATATTCGACCCCCAGCTCTTTGGTGAGACTGAGTCCAATAAGTAATGTATTGTATTCGGCCATATTATTAGAGCACGGCTCTGTTAGCGAATAAGCCCGAGGCATCACATGCTTCTCCGGGGAAACTAAGACAACTCCAATTCTGGAAGAAACCTTAGAACATCGGTGGCGTTGGTTGTTGAGAGGCTCCATCAAAGTACAATCACCATACTGGCGATGCGATGTAGTGTTGACCGTGAGTTTCATCGGCAAGTCATCATATAATTGGTGCATCCATTGTCGGGCTTCTCCACGGACTTTCCCTTCGCCGCTTAGGCCTGCTCTTGACCCTAGAACGGTCTTGATAAGGGATGTTGGGTATCCAGAGTTAGTCGAGGCTATTATTATGATCTTGATCGCCTAGAATTCTAGCTTCGTAAATTACAGGGATGCAGCAACAGTAACTTCGCAGTAGCCGATCGAGTGGAGTCCCGCCCGAGGCATCTACGATGCTCGAAGTCTTTTCTCGACTCGAGGTTCGATGCGCCGATCGGGTAGATCGGTCAAGACCGTCTCGCCGAGAAATCGACATCTCTAAGTAACATTCATTCTTGCCTTGCGCAAGTGTGGCCAAGATGGCGCAATTTTAGGCGGAGAACTTCGAGCTAAGAAGAGAACTTTAGTGTCCCCGGAGGACAAGGGTCAACGAGAAAGATCAACCGCAATATCCGAAGTTGAAGCTCTCGAATAAAAGCTTGCAAGTAGAGGAGGAAGCTAAGACTGAACGCCGCTGAGGATTCTTTTAGGGCCGAAGTTGTAGGAGGAGTTCCAACAAGCTTACCATGATGAGTTGTCCGAAGTTAGAGCAACGAATCTCTTGCCATAAACTTGATGTAGAATGACCGCAACTTCTTTGTTGGCTCGACCTTTATTAATCGAAAATTTCTATCCTCCTTATTATTATTATGATTTCTCATTTTATTTGAAATGATCGACCACAATACTAATAGGATTTTTGGCAAACCCTCACCATCAACGATTTGATGAGCCTTTACCGATAACCGCTTGATCGGCTAGCATGCGATTGTTTAAAACCATTCCGCATGTAATGTTAAGCTAATGGAATGAGACTCTTTTAGGCTTCATGCTATGTTGAATAATAGACTTTGTCATCTTTACTGTAAGAGACTAACCGCAACGCGATAAGGCGACTTTGGGATTTTGGTTAACTCCCACCATCAATGGATTTGATGTGCCTTTACCGATAACCGCTTGATAGGGCTAGCATGGATTTTAAGTCCGCTCGCGATATAATGTTGTGCTAAAAGAATGAGACTCTTTTTTATGCTACATGTCAATAATGTAGACTTCGGCTTTTACTTCGAATAGACCGGCAACGCGTGTTACGATGCGCATTATGCGTAGACTTATCCCTTCTTAGGCTTCAGGATAAAATTTCCTAGAATCGAACTCTGGTGTCTTCTTCAATCGGTAAAAGACTAAACCGACAACACGTATTACGATGCAGGTTACGCGTAGACTTATTCTTTCTTAGGCTTCGGGATAAAATTCCCCAGGATCGAACTCTGGTGTCTTCTTCAATCGGTAAAAGACTAAATCAGCAACGCGTGTGACGCGTAGACTTATCCCTCTTAGGCTTCGGGATAAAATTCTCCAAAATCGAACTCTGGTGTCTTCTTCAATTGGTAAAAGACTAAACCGGCAACGCGTTTGATGCGTAGACTTATCCCTCTTAGGCTTCGGGATAAAATTTAATCAACTCGTGTCTTCAATCAAAAGACTAAACCGGCCGGGAGATAAAATTCTAATTCGGGCCTATACCTTCAGTCGGCATGACCTGGAAAAGGGGTGAAACTAAGAGTAGGATTTCCACTCCAAGAATCGAAAAGATTCACAACCTTCCGCATAAGTCGACCTCGAATTCACCGCGAATGGACTTTGAAAAGGGTGAAACTAAGAGTGGGATCTCCACCGAGAATCGAAAAGATTCAGCAACCTTCACCAAGATAACCTGATCCGAGAATTCTAATTCGACGATACCTTCACCGCTGACCTCGAAAAGGGTGAAACTAAGAGTGGGATCTCCACTCCGAGAATCGAAAAGATTCAGATAACCTTCAATGAATAACCCGATCCGAGAATTCTAATTCGTATACCACGTTTAATTCCAAAAAGGGTGAAACTAAGAGGGATCTCCACCGAGAATCGAAAAGATTCGTGAAACCTTCTACTGGTATAACCCGATCTAAGAATTCTAATTCACAAGATGCTTCTACCGGCGGCCCGTAAAGGGTGGAAACTAAGAGGGATCTCCACCAAAAATCGAAAAGATCTGTGCAATCTTCACCGGCATAACCTGATCCGAATTCCATTCCGCGATACCTTCAAATGTCCGAAAAGGGTGAAACTAAGAGTGGGATCTCCACCGAGAATCAAAAGATTCAGCAACCTTCACGCAAGACCCTCGATCCAAAATTCCACTCGACCCACACCTTCAACGGACTCGAAAAGGAAGTAATTTAGGAATTTATTTGTTTATCAAATAGGAACTCCGAATTGAAAGTAGACATCTTGTTCGTGAAATGAATCAAGAGGGTATTTTTTTGGTGGATTGGACCAGAAAGATTTTTCTGTGGACCCACTGTCAAATGAGTTTGATCAGTGAGGGATTTTTGTGATAGAGAATTAGAAAGATTTTTCTGTGGACCCACTGTCAATGAGTTTGATCAGTGGGGGATTTTGTGGTGGAAGATTGAATTAGGGTTATCCTCAATGGGTGCTGGGTGAAACATCCCATGAAGAACTTCCTATCAAATAGGTTATCCTGAATGTATTAAGGATAGTACTTCTTCAAGAACTTCCTATTTATTGGCATTAATTGCATGTCGCTATCCTGAGTGATTAGGCGATATGCACCGTTTGAATAGACTGTCTCTATTACGAACGGTTCTTCCTATTTGGGCTCGAATTTGCCCTTTTTCTTAGAATTGAGGATTATCGGTCGTCGAGCAGCGAGGACCAGCTCCCTTCCTTAAAAGTTCTTTGTCGGACTTTCCTGTCAAAAGCCTTTGACATTCTGGCTTGATTAAACTCGATATGTTGTTGAGCTTCCAAGCGTTTTTCGTCCAACATCTCGAGTTCTTCAAGACATTTCTGATGTTGTTCCTCTATCGTTATCTCAGCCGCAAGAGTACTGCGAAGTGATGGGATTTGGATTTTTAGTGGAAGAACCGCTTCACATCCATACACTAGAGAATAAGGGGTAGCTAAGATAAGCGTATGGTGGTGCGATATGCCCAGAGTGCTTCTCCGAGTTTATCGTCCCAATCTCACTTGTTGGTTTTCACGAGCTTTGGCAATATCTTGATGATTGTCTTGTGGAACGCCTCAGCTAATCCGTTTACAGCGGGGTTGTAAGCTATTGATGAGACGTCTTGAATCTTAATTTTTTTGCAAAATCTGATGAAGGCATTGCTGATGAATTGAGGACCGTTGTTATGTATGATCCATCTCGGTACGCCGTGATGATAGATCATGTGGTGCTTGATGAACCTGATGACAGTGTTCGTCTTCACTTCTCTAAGCGGGATCGCCTCAGCCCACTTGGAGAAATAATCGGTAATCGCGAGAATGAATCGATCACCTTTAGCTGAAGGAGGGAAAATAGAACCCACAATGTCCATACCCCATATCTCAAATGGCTAAGATGTAGTAGAAGGATGCAAATGCTCTGGAGGTCGATGCATGTAGTTCGCGTGTACGTGACATGCATGACATTTTCAAGCCGCATTCGATAGCATCATTAATCATCGCTGCCGCTAATATCCCATTCTTCTCGATGCAATCATAGAGTTTGGGATCGTTGGTGTGCATTACACCTCCTCCATGAGCCTCCCTAAAGACTTCTTCCTCTTTGTTCGAAGGCACCGAGCAAAGAAGTCGCATATCCGCGGACGATATAATATCTCGGCTCGTGATTATAAAGAATCTTGGCGCTCTTCACCGGACGATTCTCTTTCTTTTATACCTTCGATAAAATACCGTAAGACATAGTCGATGATAGGGAAATGCCAATCTCGGCTCCAGCTCAACTTGGATTGAATGCACCTCTTTGATGACTACGCCATCCCGATCCCCACTATCCGTATTATATATTGGTATGAATAGTTGGTGCGTTCTTACCGTGACCAGTAGTTTGGTCTCGGGAGGTTGTGCCAGAGATACCGCCAACGCTGCTAGTGCCGCCAAGTAGCGCTCGAGACGCGGGATATACTCGATGAAAAATCTTTCAAACGAGTGCCATCTCGATAGCCAGCGGTACGGATCAAGTCCGATTCCCGAAGTTCGTGATTCTCCACGAACCTCGCTTTGACGTGTGGGAATCACCGAAAGCTTCGAGATATTCGACCCCCAGCACTTTGGTGAGACTGAGTCCAATAAGTAATGTATTGTATTCGGCCATATTATTAGAGCACTGGCATAATAAGCCGAGGCATCACATGCTTCTCCGGGGAAACTAAGACAACTCCAATTCTGGAAGAAACCTTAGAACATCCAGGGGCGCTGGCCACGTTGGTTGTTCGAGAGGCTCCATCAAAGTACAATCACCATACTTGCTGATGCGATGTAGTGTTGACTTCGTGAGTTTCATCTGGCAAGTCATCATATAATTCGGCTGCATCCATTGTCAGGCTTGCTACCAAAAGATCGCAAATTACTTGTCCTTTGACCGACTTCTGTTGCTTGAAGTGAAGGTCGTATTGAGATAAGAGCAAGGCCCATTTTGCCAAGCGCCAATTCATGGAGGCTGGTTGCGTCATGAATACCTGGACTGGATTTACGTTGGAGATGACATAAATCGTTTGTCCGACCAAGTAGTGCCGCATCTTTTGGATTGTGAAAACCAACGCGAGTCATTCTTTCTCAATCATCGGATAGCGGGATTCAGCACCCACTAAAGTTTGACTTAAGTAATACGCCGCTTGCTCGTGACCGTCGTCATCGTCTTGCACGAGTAAAGCGCTTAACGAATGGTTCATCGCCTTGACGTAAATCAAGAACGGTTTACCCGACTTCGGTGCGACGAGAACGGGAGGATTCGCTAGATATGCTTTGATATCCTCGAATGCTTTTTGACAGGCGTCATCCCAAATGAACGACACGCCTTTCTTGTTTAGCTTGGAAAACGGTTGGCATTTCCTGGATAGATTCGAGATGAACCGTCGGATGTAAGCTAATCGCCCTTGCAACCTCTGAGTTCTCTTAGATTTCTCGGAGGTTACAATTCATGTATCGTCTTCACTTTATTCGGGTCAATATGAATACCCCTAGTGGTGAAGACGAATCTGAGGAATTTGTCGCTGGACAATCTAAGGAAAGATTTGGTAGGGTTCATCTTTAGCTGATGACTCCGCATGAGATCGAACATTATCCTCAAGTCCTTGATGTGGTCATTTTTGTCACGGCTCTTCACGACTAAGTCATCGACGTAGCATTCGACCGATTTTCAAAAATATTCCTGAAAAATCTTCATCATCGCCGGGTACGTGCCTCGCCGACCGAATCGGCATGACCGCAGCGTAAGACACTGAGGGGAGTCCTGAATACCGTGTGCTTTTCATCGTCCAGGTGCATCTTGATTTGATTATAATCCGAGAAACCGTCCATGAATGACATTCTCTCAAATCCACACATATTGTCGACGATCACGTCCATGATTGGAAGAGGAAAGTCGTCCTTCGGGCATGCGATATTCAGATCTCAATAATCGATGCAGATTCTGATTGTCCCATTCTTTTTTAGAACCGGGACAATATTCACGAGCCAATCGGGATGTTGTTCTTCCCTGATATGTAGGCATTGAAAATTGCCTATAAATCCCTGAACATGACTCGTGGCGATGAGTTGACAATCGACGAGCCATCCGACAACGTGGTGACCAACCGTTGACGACATAAAGCGACGCCAACGCATGAAGCGAGTCGACGAGGCATTCAAGTCAGCGAAACAGCAGCGTGCGATCCGAGATAAACTCAACTCGCGCCGACTGCGGGAGCCGCTTAAACGGCAAAGCCACGGCTGAAGCAACGTAATTGTATGCGAGACGCAGATAAACTCAACCGCCAAGCCTCGAATCAACAAAGCCGCATAACCCGACCAAATCGACTGGATCGATCACGAAATCAAACGCCGACTCGGATCGACGAATCTAACGCCGAAACCCTGTAATTGGACTCGGAAAATCGTAAAACAAATACTCTAGTGGTTTCAAAACCGAGCCACCACTTGGTGGCTCGGGAGCCGAGCCACCAATTGCGCTCTTGTCACGCTCTTTTGACCCGACCCACCCCTGCCTATAAATAGGGAGGGTCTTCATTTGCACAGAGCCGAAATTTTTGAGAGAAGCCGAAGCTCTACCGGATCAAGATTTGAGTTTTGGGAGAAAGGGGAAGCTTTACCAGATCAGACTCTACATCGACTCCAAATCTGAGATCTCGTCGAACTTTATTTGGTAAAGCGCTCGAGTTCGTCGGATCTGAGATCTGATCTACACCTCATACCCTCAGGATCAAACCTTGCTTTGATCCCAGGAAGAGTGGTGATCTCACTTTGCCGATTTCACTCACTACGACCATTATTTCCTTCGCGAAATAATCCCGTCAAGTCATGTAGATCTCACATCAGATCACGATCGCTACGGTCCATGGATCGGAACAGTCCCCAAGACAGCGGTCCATGGACTAATGTAATCCCCAAAGAAGTAAAGATATCCACGCAGTTTGTGATCGATAAACGGATCCCGATTTGTTCAGAGTGAAAAGTTATAATCTTTTTATTTTCGCTGTAAGCCTTATAAAAGGTGACCTTTTCCTTGAATTCATTTGTAAACCGACGCTTGTAATGAGTTCATCAATGAAGATCAAACCGATTTTTTCGCGAACAAACCGGGCGAATTATAGGGAGCCAACGGTCTCAAATCAGATCGCCGTCATAATCATGGATCGTGATCCCGGTCGAGGAGAAGGTCAAATATGAGTTTGACCAGCAGAAATTTGAGGAGTATCTCGCCTCCTCATCCAGATCTGCCTCCCCCCTAAATCCAAGAAGATCTCCGCTAAGAGGAGGATCCATTGGTCATCTGGACTCGAATCAAGATAAAGATTCCAACCTTAAGATCAAAGCCGCAAAGCAGCAGCAGCTTCTTCTCCTCCGAGACGGGCCGGATCTACAGATTTGAATTCCTCCGTGGAGGAGATGACTATTGACTGCCGCCCTTCTCTTCGGAGAGCTCGCCAGAGGCGACAAGAAAGCCAGCCACAAAGCCAAGGCCATGGAGCCGGTCGACGAGATCCGCTATGAGGCAGATCCGGGTTCAAGAGGTAAAAGCCTCAAAATCAGGTGGTTAGCGCTCCTCCAAGCCGTAACGATGAATGGGTCCAGCCAAATAGAACCGCTCAACCCTTGAAGAGCGATCCGAAGCGCCACAGACATTTATGCGACGCTGAAGCTCTCCGTCCAGAGGCCCTGATGTCAAGAAGCAAGAAGGGCCCAAAAAGCCACCAAGAATCTGCCAAGTCTCGAAGCCAAAACCCGGAGTAACGGCCAAAGCCAAGAAGTCAACCAAAGATCGCGACCTCAAGCTAATCCGACCGAGAAAGGTCACCTCACGATCGGTTTCACTTTCGACGATAGCCCCAAATCGCCATCGATTTATTCCCACTTCTGCTGAGCCCCCGCTCACCCCGGCAAGAAGACGGTGTTAGAATGCCTCACCCGCTAAGATGATCGAGGTAAAATTCATCAAAGAACGCTGGGTCCATTGAGGAAGCCCCGTCACTCCCGCAAGTGGAGTCACACCCACCTCAACAGAAAACTCCTATAATCGCCGCGACCGGACGCTGAAGTTCGGAACCCCTGAAAACTCACAAAGGCTTAACGCTGAGACGGGTGACCTTTGAAGCTCGAATAAAGCAGCTTCATCCTTAGAAGGAGACGCTTCCGGACGACGATGACGTTATACTCCGAAGTCGCACTCAACACACGATAGGTTGCTCCGCGATTCATGCCGACAAGTTGTACTATCGCGGCCGGAGTACGAGTAGATCTCAAAAGAGGAGTTCCTAGAATCAACTACACATCGCTTGTGTTCAAAACTGATCAAAATAGTGTTATCGAATGCACCGCACTAAGACAGCCTTTGGAGAAGGTGTCGGATTTGATAGGTTAGGCACCGCGATTGCCTAACCTTCAAGCGCTTCCGTGGAAGAAGATCGGTCCCAAGGTGAAGAATTCCCCGAGTCACCATCAACATGACGAAGCAAAAGGACGCCAACTTGGCCGGTCCCGGATCGTCCGACGGGTAACTCGGCACGATCCGGAACTATCAAAGAATCCAACTACGATAAGGTGGAGAGGGATTGCCTTCGACGACGAAATGTTAGACGCTTGGTCCACGTTGCTTTCGACAACACAGCTAGCAGGACAACCCGGCGGCATCATGATCGCGCATAAGTGGCCAAGATGCTTGAAGAGGCCCCAACAAACAAAAGAAGAACTTCAAGTTCGAATGGACATGACCATGCGCCAGATGAGAGAGATGCATGACCAACAGATCCAAGGTCGACGAACCGTCGTGGGAGACAAGTCGCGATGATAACGCCGACCAAGAGGAAAGTTACTGCGGTGGCAAGATCGCAACGCTAAATAACCAAAATCGTGGAGTGGCTCCCGCGAACGCAACTATCAATGCAGCGATAATGAAAAATAAAGGACCTCGAGAGCAAAATTAACATCTTGATCTCCGCCAAGAGGTGAAGAAAACGGTATATCATGTCTGTATCCAAGGGAGGGAGTCGATCCCGTGATCCATCGAAATTCAACTCGATTAACTTCACACCGCTTGACGAAGGGTCCCCACTCAAGATTTGATTTACTTTAAGTCCCACTTGAGGGTTATCTCCAAGAATGAGCCCTTTATGGGCATTCGGTGGCACTCTTCGAGAGCCGCTTTCGATTGATACCGCCTCATCCATGAGCAAATTTGGGATGACATGAAATCCATGTTCCTCACCAATTTTTCGATGACGATACCGAGATATCCATCGATCGTTGTTAGATGAAAAGCAAAAGGATCGAAGACGGTTGACACCTTCACAAACGGTCCAAACAAAGTAATGAATTGTCGACTCGATAACCAAGGAATTTATCCTCCAAACTTGCCACAACAACCTCTCATTGAACGCATCGAAGCTAATAGGAACAAATACCATTCCACTACATGGAAGGGCTTGAAGGTGCGCGGAGCAAGTCGGCGATTCCTTAAAAGAAAGAAGGCGAAGAGGATAGCGCATTTACCTAACGCCCTAAACAAAATTTCATCCCAGAGTTAAGGCGCTAAGCATAAGCAAAGGACGCCAACCCAACCGTCTCAACCACAATTGCAAAGAAGAAATGCGAATAAATGCACCGCACAGCCGCAGCCCGTGGGCAAAGAATGGTCGCGAAGCAAAAGCCTTCTAATCGAGGTTCCCAAGACTTACTCCTTCAAGGAAGAAGAAATTCTGTGCTTTTCAAATACCTCTGGAGAATAATAAGATCAAATTGCCTCCAATTCAAAAATCAAGAGGAAGCAAAGAAGGTTAATGATCCGAGGTATTGCTTCCATGGCGGTTCATCATCCCACTAAATCGTGCTATGGTCTTAAGGATAAAATCCGCCTTGATCGATGTGGGGTCATTACCCCAAAACCACCTAAAGAAAAGAAGGTGGGGCGAATGCAAGATTCATCGCCCGGATCGCGACCTTTAACCCGGTTTGAACCGGCCTCGGTGAAAGTGGGGATGAAGACTGCGGAACGCACCCTCACCAACAACGCGCAAAAAGGCTCGCACCACAACCCTAAATGGCAAAGTTCTATAGGTCCACCCGGATTTGCTTGAAGACGATCATGGGCGGCCTCTTCAAGAAGAAGTCAAAAGGCAAGGGAAATTGTGTCATGCTACTTCGTTGATCTTGGAGAAAATGATGAAGAAATCCCGATGTGTCGCCTTTCCAAAGAGGAACATGAAGCCTTCGTCATCAGGCTGGCTCGAAAATTCAATACAAGTACCCTCAAGCCCTTAATCCAAATGCCAAATTGCTAACGAGCTCAGCGGTAATAACTCCTCCCGCGACATGCTAGAAAATCACAACAAGAAAGCCGCTAAGGAGGATGCCAAACCGGGGACAAATAGCCTCGAGATCGAGAGGTTCAACTCCGGCGATCTCGCTCAATCGCCCAACCGAAGAGACAAATTGAAAAGTTCGACATCCCGCACTCGGCATGTTATGGCCCAATTGGCTAACATCCCGCTGAGGATAACCTCTACGCCAAGCGGTTGTTAAAAGAAACCAGGAAGCTCTACAAGAAGCCTTGGCTAATTCTAAGGTGTTTTCACTGACAACCAAACTCTCAAAGAACCGAGTCGCCCCAAGAGTGCAATCTCATGGATACACACTTCGTGACATTTTACAAAGGAGGATATGCATGAAGAATTCAAAGCATGATCGGCCGCTATATTTTACTGGTACATTAGCTCCAAATAAGTCAACCGGATCCAAGTCGATTCGGTTCACAGGAGCATTATGCCCCGCGGACTCATGCACATCCTTAGGGTTCTGCCGAAGTCGACATCTACAGTACGTTGATTTATGATTTAACACCGTCTCTACCGGGTAAAATCTAATAAAGTGCTAAATGGGTGATTTGAAGTCCAAGTCACATGCTATGTGATTGATGCCGAGACTTTCTATAACTTATTATTGGTCGGCCATGAATCTATAATAATATTATAGTCCCTCTACTTCATCGCTATTCAAAATATGTAGACATGAATAATAAAGTCAAGACCGGGTCGCAGATAAGCAACCATTTAAGGGTTGAAGAACTACTTTATCGAATTCTCCTTCACGATAACAACTGACATCAACCATCTACCCAAGGCACTGACAAATGATGAAAAGCCGATATCGGCCGGCCTTGATTTACGATGGTGGTTTTGTTGTGAACAACATTGTACCCTCGGTAATCAATCTTGACGATGAAGAATCATCTGGATGGTAGTTATAACCGACAACTTGCCAACAATGAAATAAATGATGATTTAGAGTACTCGCCGCTCAACAATCGAAAGTGATTGCACGATGATCCTAACTCGCGACATGCCACTCGACGTCTCCGTAACGTAAGAAGCATCTCCAAGATTCCTTCAACCATTGACTCGCCATTCCCGCCAAAACAAGAGGCGCAGAAAGATTTAATCTACAAGAAAGGAGAGATGTTTCCGCTACTGCATCACTTCTCGTGGGTGGATATCGATGATGACGAAGCTTGGCCACTTGTTCAAATATAGTCTGCAACGAAACCTCATGGAAAAATGGGGGTACGACCTCACACAAGGAGATGGGCTCGCCCTTCCGGGTCCTCTGCCTTTAAAGCTACGTACGTCCCCAAAGGGAAGCCCGATGATTACTACAGATTCAGGAGAGGACTGGCATACGTCTCTTCCTCAGATGACGAGTGCTGTTGGTTAATCAATAACCAATCACCCAACTGATAGAGATAGATATTCATCCGATTCATCCGATGGGACCGACGCTAGCCTTGGTTAAATATTTAAGAGTCTAATGTCAAATATGACCACACCATCCTACTACAATGGAGGATGATGAGCAAATACCAACGGGAGGATCCGTGGGTCCATCACCTCAATATGCAATATGGGGATTGATTTGAATAGAGGGAACCCCCTACCAAAGACATAGTCGTTCAAATCAATATGGGTGACGAAGCTAATCCGAAGCCTATATTCTTGAGAGGTAGTCTCCCCCCAGATGAGAAAGAAGAATTGATCACTCTCGTTAGGGAATATATCGACGTGTTCGCTTAGAACTATGAAGATATGCCAGGGCTCGACCCAAATGTGGTGACCCACTACCTCAATATCAAATCGGATGTCAAACCTGTCAAGCAACAACAAAGACGGTTTCGTCCACAAATCATGAAAGTAATTGTGGTGGAAGTGAAAAACCTCATTGAGTCGGGCTTTATCAGGGAGGAACAACATCCCAATTGGCTCGAATATTGTCCTGCTTCTAAACAAGAATGGGATAATCGAATCGTGATCGATTATGAGATCGAATATCGCGATGCCCGAATGACGACTTTTCTTCCAATCATGGACGGATCGCCGACAAGACGCGGTGGATTTGAGAGAATGTCATTCATGGACGCATTTCTGCTATAATCAAATCAAGATGCACCCGGACGATGAAAAGCACATGGCATTTAGGACTTCTCGGTTTCGCTACCGGCCATGCCGCTCGATCTAAAGAACGCAGCGCCTACATACCAGGTAGCGATGACGAAGATTTTCCAGAACATCTTCGAAACGGTCAATGCTACGCCGATGACTTTGTCGAAGAGCCGGATAAAACGACTACATCAAGGACTTGAGGACAATGTTCGATCTCATGCGAGTCATCACCTAAAGATGAACCCTACCAAATCTTTCCTTGAATGTCCAAAGAATTCCTGATTCGCCGCCACCACTAAGGGTATTCATATTGACCCGTGATAGTGAAGTGAAGGAGAGTATGAATTGCAACCCTCGAGAAATCTCGTGAGAACTCGTGAGGGTTACAAGGGTGTTTAGCGTACATCCGACTGTTCCTATCGAACCTCTCCAGAAAATACCAACAGTTTTCCAAGCTAAACAAGAAAGGCGTGTCGTTCGTTTGGGACGATACCTATTAAAAGGCATTCGAGGAGATCAAAGCATATCCGCGAACTCTCCGCTCGCCGCATTTAAGTCGGGTAAACCGTTCTTGATTTACGTCAAGGTGATGAACCATTCGTTGCTTTACTCGTAAGACGATGACGACGGCCACGAAAGCAAGCAAGCAGTATTACTTAAGTCGAACTTTAGTGGATGTCAATCCCACTATCCGATGATCGGATAGTGGGATTAAATCCACTAAAGTTCGACTTAAGTAATACCTTTGCTTGCTTTCGTGACCGTCGTCATCGTCTTCACCTGAGTAAAGCGCTTAACGAATGGTTCATCACCTTGGCGTAAATCAAGAGCGGTTTACGACTTACGTCGAGAGCGGGGAGAGTTAGCGGATATGCTTTGATCTCCTCGAATGCCTTTTAATAGGTATCGTCCCAAGCGAGCGACCGCCTTTCTTGTTTAGCTTGGAATTGGTATTTTCTGGAGAGGTTCGATAGGAACAGTCGGATGTACGCTAAACACCCTTGTAACCCTCTGAGTTCTCTGAGATTTCTCGAGGGTTGCAATTCATATATCGCCTTCACTTTATCTGGGTCAATATGAATACCCTTAGTGGTGGCGGCGAATCAGGAAGCATTTGGACATTCAAGGAAAGATTTGGTAGGGTTCATCTTTAGCTGATGACTCTGCATGAGATCGAACATTGTCCTCAAGTCCTTGATGTGGTCGTTTTTATCACGGCTCTTCACGACAAAGTCATCGACGTAGCATTCGACCGTTTTCCGAAGATGTTCCTGGAAAATCTTCGTCATCGCCCGCTGGTATGTGGCGCCTGCGTTCTTTAGATCGAACGGCATGGCCAGTGTAGAGAAGGCACCGAGGGGAGTCCTAAATGCCATGTGCTTTTCATCGTCCGGGTGCATCTTGATTTGATTATAGCAGAAATCGGTCCATGAATGACATTCTCTCAAATCCACGTCGCGTCGGCGATCCGTCCATGATTGGAAGAAAAGTCGTCATTGGGCATCGCGATATTCAGATCTCTATAATCGTCTGGATTGATTATCCCATTCTTGTTTAGAAGCAGGGACAATATTCGCGAGCCAATTGGGATGTTGTTCCTCACGATAAGCCGAGCTCAATGAGGTTTTCACTTCCACCACAATTACTTTCATGATTTGTGGGCCGAAACCGTCTTTGTTGTTGCTTGCGGGTTTGACATCGATTTGATATTGAGGTAGTGGGTCACCACATTTGGGTCGAGCCCCGGCATATCTTCATAGTTCTAAGCATCGATATATTCCCTAGAGAGTGATCAATTCTTCTTTCTGCGGGGAGACTACCGCTCAAGAATAGGCTTCGGATTAGCTTAGTCACCATATTGATTTGAGCGACTATGTCTTTGGTAGGGGTTCCCTCTATTCAAATCAATCCCCATGCATATTGAGGTGATGGACCCACGGATCCTCCCGTTGGTATTTGCTCATCATCCTCCATTGTAGTAGGATCGGTGGTGGTCATATTTGACATTAGACTCTTAAATATTTAACCAAGGCTAGCGTCGAGTCCCATCGGATGAATCGGATGAATATCTATCTCTATCAGTTGGGTGATTGGTTATTGATTAACGCATTTTCGTCATCGAGGAAGAGACGTATGCCAGTCCTCTCCTGAATCTGTAGTAATCATCGGGCTTCCCTTTGGGGACGTCGTAGCTTTATGCGAGCAGGGACCCGGCAGGGCGAGCCCATCTCCTTGTGTGAGGTCGTACCCCCATTTTTCCATGAGGTTTCGTGCTTCTGAACTATATTTGAACAAGTGAGCGCCAAGCTCGTCATCATCGATATCCACCCCTGAGAAGTGATCTGGTAACGGAAACATCTCTCCTTTACTGTAGATTAAATCTTTCTCGCCTCTTGTTTTGGCGGGAATGACGAGTGTCGTTCTGAAGGAATCTTGGAGATGCTTCTTCGTTACACAGGACGATCGAAGTGGCATGTGCAGGTTAGGATCATCGTACAATCACTCGATTACATTGTTAAGAGACAGCGAGTACTCTAAATCATCATTTATTTCATTGTTGGCAAGTTGTCAGTTATAACTACCATCCGATGATTCTTCATCGTCAAGATTGATTACACAGGGTACAATGTTGTTCACAACAAAACCACCATCGTAATCAAGCGGAAACTTCGATATCGTTTTCATCATGTCAGGGTGCGGGCGATGGTTGATGTCAGTTGTTATCGTAAAGGAGAATCGATAAAGTAGTTCTTCAACCCTTAAATGGTTGCTTATCTGCGACCACCGTCTTGACTTTATTATTCATGTCTACATATTTTGAATAGCGATGAAGAGTAGAGGGACTATAATATTATTATAGATTCATGGCCGACCAATAATAAGTTATAGAAAGTCGGCATCAATCACATAGCATGTGACTTGGACTTCAAATCACCCATTTAGCACTTTATTCGATTTTACCGGTAGAGACCGGGTGTTAAATCATAAATCAACGTACTGTAGATGTCGACTTCTTGAGGGAACCCTAAGGATGTGCATGAGTCCGCGAGGGCATAATGCTCACAGTGAACGAATCGACTTGGATCCGGTTGACTTATTGGAGCTAATGTACTGATAAAATATAGCGGCGATCATGCTTTGAATTCTTCGATGCATATCCTCCTTTGTAAAAGTAATGCGGGAAGTGTGTATCCATGAGATTGCACTCTTGGTGGCGACTCGGTTCTTTGAGAGGCGGTTCGATCGAGTGAAACACCTTAGAATTAGCCAAGGCTTCTTGTAGAGCTTCCTGGTTTCTTTTAACAGCATATGCGGCTTCGTGAGAGTTATCCTCAGGGATGTTAGCCATTGGGCCATAACATTGAAGCAGCGGATGTCGAACTTTTCAATTTGTCTCTTCGGTTGGACGATTGAGCCGAGAGCGCCGGGAGTTGAACCTCGATCTTGAGGCTATTTGTCCCCGGTTTGGTTGCATCCTCCTTAGCGGCTACTGTTATTGTGATTTTCTAGCATGTCGCGGGAGGAGTTATAGCCCTGACTACGTTAGCAATTTGGCATTTGGATTAAGGGCTTGGTACTTGTATTGGTACTCGAGCCATCACAGTGACGAAGGCTTCATGTTCCTCTTTGGAAAGGCGACACATCGGGATTTCTTCATCATTTTTCTCCAAGATCGAAGTAGCATGACACAATTTCCCCTTGCCTTTTGACTTCTTCTTGGATGAAGAGGCCAGCCATTGATCGTCTTCAAGCAAATCGGGTGGACCTATAGAACTTTGCCATTTAGGGTTGTGTGAGAGCCTTTTTGGCGTTGTTGGTGAGGGTGTAGTTCGCAGTCTTCATCCCCACTTTCACCAGCCGGTTCAAACCGGGTTAAAGTCTTGATCCGAAGGCGATGAATCTTGCATTAGCCCCACCTTCTTTTCTTTAGGTGGTTTTGGGGTAATGACCCCACATCGATCAAGGCACGGATTTTATCCTTAAGACCATATGCGATTTAGTGGGATGATGAGCCCTATGGAAGGCAATACCTCGGATCATTAACCTTCTTTGCTTCCTCTTGATTTTGAATTGGAGGCAATTTGATCTTATTATTCTCCAAGAGGTATTTGAAAAGCCTGGGAATTTCTTCTTCCTTGAAGGAGTAAGTCTTCGGGAACCTCGATTCCGAAGGCTTTTGCTTTTGACCATTCTTTGCCCACAGGGGCTGCGGCTGATGCGGTGCCGGCATTGCATTTCTTCTTTGCAATTGTGGTTGGACGGTTGGGTTGGCGTCCACTGCTTATGCTAGCCGGCACGGGGATGAAATTTTGTTTAGGAGCGTTCGTCGTCTGCTATCCTCTTTCCGCCTTCTTTCTTTTAAGGAATCGCTCGACTTGCTCCCCGCGCACCTTCAAGCCCTTCCATGTATGGAGTGGGCGTGTTCCTATTGCTTCAGTGCGTTCAATGAGAGGTTGTTGTGGCAAGTTTGGAGGATAAATTCCCAGTTATCGAGTCCGACAATTCATTACTTTGTTTCGGAACCGTTTGACGAAGGTGTCAACCGTCTTCCCGTCCTTTTGCTTTTCATCTAACAACGATCTGATGGATATCTCGGTATCGTCATCGAAAAAATTGGTGAGGAACATGGATTTCATGTCATCCCAGCTATTAACGCTCCCCGATTTGAGACGGTGGTATCAATCGAAAGCAGCTCCTCGAAGAGTGCCAACGAATGACCGAACCATAAAGGGCTCATTACTGGAGATAACCCTCAAGTGGGACTTAAAGTAAATCAAATACTGAGTGGGGGACCCCTTCTCGTCAAACGGTGTGAAGTTAATCAGGTTGAATTTCGATGGATACGGGATCGACTCCCACTCCCTTGGGTACAGACATGATATACCCGTTTTCTTCACCTCTTGAGCGGAGATCAAGATGTTAATTTTGCTCTCGAGGTCCTTTATTTTTTCATTATCGCCTGCATTGATAGTGTTGCCGCTGGCGTTCTCGGGGCCACTCCCGGATTTTGGTTATTTGCGTTGCGATCTTCGCCACCGTCTGAGTCGCTTTCCTCTTGGTCGGCGTTATCGCGACGACTTGTCTCACCCTGACGGTTCGTCAGCACTTGGATCTGTTGGTCATGCATCTCTCTCATCTGCTGCATGGTCATGTCCATTTCGAACTTGAAGTTCTTCTTTTGTTTGTTCAGGGCCTCTTCAAGCATCTTGGCCACCTGTTCTGCACTGATCATGAGTGCCGCTCGGGGTTGTCCCTCGCTAGAAACTGTGTTGTCAGAAGCAACCGTGGAGCCAATCTAACATTAAATTCGTCACGAAGGCAATCCCTCTCCACCTTATCGTAGTTGGATTCTTTGATAGTTCGGATCGTAACAAGTTACCCGTCGGACGATCCGGGACCGGCACAAGTTGGCGTCCTTTTGCGTCATGTTGATGGTGACTCGGGGAATTCTTCACCTTGGGACGATCTTCTTCCACGGAAGCCTTGACACGGGTTCCGTGCGCGTTAACACCTATCAAATACCGACACCTTCTCCAAAGGCTGTCTTAGTGCGGAGTGCATTGATAACACTATTTTGATCAGTTTTGAACACAAACAGTGTGTAGTTGATTCTAGGGAACTCCTCTTTTGAGATCTACTCGTACTCCCAGCACGATAGTACAACTTGTCGGCATGAATGTCGGAGCAACCTATCGTGTGTTGGTACGACTTCTCAGGTATAACGTCATCGTCGTCAGACGAAAACGTCTCCTTCTAAGGATGAACTGCTTTATTCGAGCTTCCAAAGGTCACCCGTCTCAACGTTCGCCTTTGTGAGTTTTCAACGGGTTCCTGAACTTCAATTCGCAGTCCGGTGCGAGCAGTTATAGGAGTTTTCCTGTTGAGGTGGGTGTGACTCCCTGCACTGGGAGTGACCCGGGGCTTCCTCAATGGACCCAAGCGTTCTTTGATCAGAATTTTACCTCGATCATCTTGTAACGGGCTGAGGCATTCTAACACCGTCTTCTTGCTTCGGGGTGAGCGGCCGGGCTCAGCAAGTGAAATAGAATCGATGGCGATTTGGGGCTATCGTCGAAAGTGAAACCGATCGTGAGGTGACCTTTCTCGATCGGATTAGCTTGAGGTTGCGATCTTTGGTTGACTTCTTGGCTTTGGCACGAACCGTTCTCGGGTTTTGGCTTCGGACTTAGCGGCGAATTCTTGGTGGCTTTTGGGCCCTTCTTGCTTCTTCGACATCAGGGCCTCACGGACGAGCTTGGCGTCATAAGTAATCTTGTGGCGCTTTCGGATGCGCTCTTCAAGGGTTGAACGGTTCTATTTGACTCGGACCCATTCATCACGTTACGGCTTGGAGGAGCCGCTAACCACGATTTTGAGGCTTTTACCTCTTGAACCGGACTCGCCTCAGCGGATCTCGTCGACCGGCTCCATGGCCTTGCTGCTTTCGGCGCTGGCTTTGCCCGTCGCCTCAGCGAGCTCTCTTCGAAGAGAGCGGCCGTCAATAGTCATCTCCTCCACAGAGGAATTCAAATCTGTAGATCGGCGGTCTGGTAGAAAGAAACGGCGCTGCTGCGGCTTTGATATAGAGGTTTGGAATCTTTATCTTGATTCGAGATCCGATGACCAATGGATCCTCCTCTTAGCGGAGATCTTCTTGGATTTAGGGGGGAGGCGGATCTGGATGAGGAGATAGATACTTTCTGTTTGGTCAAACTCATATTTGACCTTCTCCTCGACCGGGATCACGATCCGCAGTTATGACACGACGATCTCAGATTTGAGACCGTTGGCTCCCACTATGGTCGCCAGTTTGTTCGCGAAAAAAGTCAGTTTGATCTTCATTGATGAACTCATTACAAACGTCGGGCGTTTACAAATGAATTCAAGGAAAAGGTCACCTTTTTATAAGGCTTACAACGAAAATAAAAAAAGATTATAACTTTTTCACTCTGAACAAATGCGGGATCCATTTATCTGATCCTCGCTTGCGTGGATATCTTTACTTTGGGGATTACATTCAGTCCATGGACCTTTGTCTTTGGGGACTCTGTTCGGATCCATGGACCGTAGCGATCGTGATCTGATGTGAGATCTACATGACTTGACGGGATTATTTCGCGAAGGAAATAATGGTCGTAGTGAGTGAAATCGGCAAAGTGAGATCACCACTCTTCCTGGGATCAAAGCAAGGTTTGATCCTGAGGGTATGAGGTGTAGATCAGATCTCAGATCCGACAAACTCGAGCGCTTTACCAAATAAAGTTCGACGAGATCTCAGATTTGGAGTCGATGTAGAGTCTGATCCGGTAAAGCTTCCCCTTTCTCCCAAAACTCAAATCTTGATCCGGTAGAGCTTCGGCTTCTCTCAAAAATTCCGGCTCTGTGCAAATGAAGACCCTCCCTATTTGGGCAGGGGAATTGGGTCGGGTCAAAAGACCCTGACCCGAGAGCCAATTGGTGGCTCGGCTCGGCCCACCAGTGGTGGCTCGGTTTTAACGAACCACCACTAAGTGGTGTTTTCGATTTTCGAGTCCAATACAGGAGTTTCGGCGTTCGATTACGTCGATCCGAGTCCGACGTTTGATTTCGTCGATCCAAGTCTGATTTGGTCGGAGTTGTCGGCTTTGTTGATTCGAGGCTTCGCGGTTGAGTTTATCTCTCGCGCCACAATTCGTTGCTTCAGCCGTCGGCTTTTGGTTTAAGCCCGGCTCCGCAGATCGGCGCTTGAGTTGAGTTTATCGCCGATGCGCGGCGTTTCGTTGCTTCGTTGACTTGAATGCCTCGTCGACTCGCTTCATGCGTTGGTAAGCTTTATATGTCGTCAGCGGTTGGTCACCACGTTTGGGTCGAGCCACGGCATATCTTCATAGTTCTAGCGAACACGTCGATATATTCCCTAGCGAGGTGATCAATTCTTCTTTCTCATGCGGGGAGACTACCTCTCAAGAATATAGGCTTCGGATTAGCCGTCACCCATATTGATTTGAGCGACTATGTCTTTGGTAGGGGTTCCCTCTATTCAAATCAATCCCCATATTGCATATTGAGTGATGGACCCACGGATCCTCCCGTTGGTATTTGCTCATCATCCTCCATTGTAGTAGGATGGTGTGGTCATATTTGACATTAGACTCTTAAATATTTAACCAAGGCTAGCGTCGGTCCCATCGGATGAATCGGATGAATATCTATCTCTATCAGTTGGGTGATTGGTTATTGATTAACCAACAGCACTCGTCATCTGAGGAAGAGACGTATGCCAGTCCTCTCCTGAATCTGTAGTAATCATCGGGCTTCCCTTTGGGGACGTACGTAGCTTTAAAGGCAGAGGACCCGGAAGGGCGAGCCCATCTCCTTGTGTGAGGTCGTACCCCCATTTTTCCATGAGGTTTCGTTGCAGACTATATTTGAACAAGTGGCCAAGCTTCGTCATCATCGATATCCACCCACGAGAAGTGATGCAGTAGCGGAAACATCTCTCCTTTCTTGTAGATTAAATCTTTCTGCGCCTCTTGTTTTGGCGGGAATGGCGAGTCAATGGTTGAAGGAATCTTGGAGATGCTTCTTACGTTACGGAGACGTCGAGTGGCATGTCGCGAGTTAGGATCATCGTGCAATCACTTTCGATTGTTGAGCGGCGAGTACTCTAAATCATCATTTATTTCATTGTTGGCAAGTTGTCGGTTATAACTACCATCCAGATGATTCTTCATCGTCAAGATTGATTACCGAGGGTACAATGTTGTTCACAACAAAACCACCATCGTAAATCAAGGCCGGCCGATATCGGCTTTTCATCATTTGTCAGTGCCTTGGGTAGATGGTTGATGTCAGTTGTTATCGTGAAGGAGAATTCGATAAAGTAGTTCTTCAACCCTTAAATGGTTGCTTATCTGCGACCCGGTCTTGACTTTATTATTCATGTCTACATATTTTGAATAGCGATGAAGTAGAGGGACTATAATATTATTATAGATTCATGGCCGACCAATAATAAGTTATAGAAAGTCTCGGCATCAATCACATAGCATGTGACTTGGACTTCAAATCACCCATTTAGCACTTTATTAGATTTTACCCGGTAGAGACGGTGTTAAATCATAAATCAACGTACTGTAGATGTCGACTTCGGCAGAACCCTAAGGATGTGCATGAGTCCGCGGGGCATAATGCTCCTGTGAACCGAATCGACTTGGATCCGGTTGACTTATTTGGAGCTAATGTACCAGTAAAATATAGCGGCCGATCATGCTTTGAATTCTTCATGCATATCCTCCTTTGTAAAATGTCACGAAGTGTGTATCCATGAGATTGCACTCTTGGGGCGACTCGGTTCTTTGAGAGTTTGGTTGTCAGTGAAAACACCTTAGAATTAGCCAAGGCTTCTTGTAGAGCTTCCTGGTTTCTTTTAACAACCGCTTGGCGTAGAGGTTATCCTCAGCGGGATGTTAGCCAATTGGGCCATAACATGCCGAGTGCGGGATGTCGAACTTTTCAATTTGTCTCTTCGGTTGGGCGATTGAGCGAGATCGCCGGAGTTGAACCTCTCGATCTCGAGGCTATTTGTCCCCGGTTTGGCATCCTCCTTAGCGGCTTTCTTGTTGTGATTTTCTAGCATGTCGCGGGAGGAGTTATTACCGCTGAGCTCGTTAGCAATTTGGCATTTGGATTAAGGGCTTGAGGGTACTTGTATTGAATTTTCGAGCCAGCCTGATGACGAAGGCTTCATGTTCCTCTTTGGAAAGGCGACACATCGGGATTTCTTCATCATTTTCTCCAAGATCAACGAAGTAGCATGACACAATTTCCCTTGCCTTTTGACTTCTTCTTGAAGAGGCCGCCCATGATCGTCTTCAAGCAAATCCGGGTGGACCTATAGAACTTTGCCATTTAGGGTTGTGGTGCGAGCCTTTTTGCGCGTTGTTGGTGAGGGTGCGTTCCGCAGTCTTCATCCCCACTTTCACCGAGGCCGGTTCAAACCGGGTTAAAGGTCGCGATCCGGGCGATGAATCTTGCATTCGCCCCACCTTCTTTTCTTTAGGTGGTTTTGGGGTAATGACCCCACATCGATCAAGGCGGATTTTATCCTTAAGACCATAGCACGATTTAGTGGGATGATGAACCGCCATGGAAGCAATACCTCGGATCATTAACCTTCTTTGCTTCCTCTTGATTTTTGAATTGGAGTATCTTGCCTCCTCATCCAGATCTGCCTCCCCCCCTAATCCAAGAAGATCTCCGCTAAGAGGAGGATCCATTGGTCATCGGATCTGGAATCTGAAGATAAAGATTCCAACCCCGTTGCTATCAAAGCCGCAGCAAGCAGCGTTCTTTCGGCCTCTGAGACGGTCGGATCTACAGATTTGAATTCCTCTGTGGAGGAGATGACTATTGACGCCGCCTTTCAAGAGAGCTCGCCAGACGGCAGCTGAAGCGCTGACGCAGCCAAGGCCATGGAGCCGGTCGACGAGATCCGCTATGAGGCAGATCTGAAGTTCAGAAGAGGTAAAAAGCCTCAAAATCAGGTGGTTAGCGGCTCCTCCAAGCCGTTAACAGATGAATGGGTCCGAGTCAAATAGAACCGTTCAACCCTTGAAGAGCGTGATCCCAAGCGCAGACATTGATGGCGCGCGACGCCAAGGGTCCCGAGGCCCGGATGCTGAAGAAGCAAGAAGGGCCCAAAAAGCCACCAAGAATCTGCCAAGTCTGGAAGCCAAAACCCGGAGCAACGGTTCAGGCCAAAGCCAAGAAGTCAACCAAAGATCAGCAGCCTCAAGCTAATCCGAATCAGAGAAAGGTCACCTCACGATCGGTTTCACTTTCGACGATAGCCCCCAAATCGCCATCAGATTCTATTCCCACTTCGGTTGAGCCCGCTGGCTCACCCCGAAGCAAGAAGACGGTGTTAGAATGCCTCAGCCCGTTACAAGATGATCGAGGTAAAATTCTGATCAAAGAACGCTTGGGTCCATTGAGGAAGCCCCGGGTCACTCCCAGTGCAGGGAGTCACACCCACCTCAACAGGAAAACTCCTATAACTGCTCGCACCGGACTGCGAATTGAAGTTCAGGGACCCGTTGAAAACTCACAAAGGCGAACGTTGAGACGGGTGACCTTTGGAAGCTCGAATAAAGCAGTTCATCCTTAGAAGGAGACGCTGCCCCGACGACGATGACGCACCGGAAGTCGCACTCAACACACGATAGGTTGCTCCGGCATTCATGCCGACAAGTTGTACTATCGTGCTGGGAGTACGAGTAGATCTCAAAAGAGGAGTTCCCTAGAATCAACTACACACTGTTTGTGTTCAAAACTGATCAAAATAGTGTTATCAGAATGCACCTGCACCAAGACAGCTTTGGAGAAGGTGTCGGTATTTGATAGGTTGGGCACCGCATTGCCGAAACCCAGGTCAAGGCGCTTCCGTGGAAGAAGATCGGTGTCCCAAGGTGAAGAATTCCCCAGAGTCACCATCAACATGACGAGCAAAAGGACGTCAACTTGTGCTGGTCCCGGACTGTCTGATCGGGTAACTCGGTTACGATCCGGAACTATCAAAGAATCCAACTACGATAAGGTGGAGAGGGGATTGCCTTCAGACGACGAAATGTTAGACGCTTGGCTCCACGGTTGCTTCTGACAACACAGTTTCTAGCGAGGGACAACCCCGAGCGGCACTCATGATCAGTGCAGAATAGGTGGCCAAGATGCTTGAAGAGGCCCTGAACAAACAAAAGAAGAACTTCAAGTTCGAAATGGACATGACCATGCAGCAGATGAGAGAGATGCATGACCAACAGATCCAAGTGCTGACGAACCGTCAGGGTGAGACAAGTCGTCGCGATAACGCCACCAAGAGGAAAGCGAATCGCATCGGGCATAAGATCGCAACGCAAATAACCAAAATCCGTGAGTGGCTCCAGAACGCCGCAACACTATCAATGCAGCGATAATGAAAAATAAAGGACCTCGAGAGCAAAATTAACATCTTGATCTCCGCCAAGAGGTGAAGAAACGGGTATATCATGTCCGCACTCCAAGGGAGTGGGAGTCGATCCCGTGATCCGCCGAAATTCAACCCGATTAACTTCACACCGCTTGACGAAGGGGTCCCCCACTCAGTATTTGATTTACTTTAAGTCCCACTTGAGGGTTATCTCCAGTAATGAGCCCTTTATGGTTCGGTCATTCGTTGGCACTCTTCGAGGAGCTGCTTTCGATTGATACCACCGTCTCAAATCGGGGAGCGTTAATAGCTGGGATGACATGAAATCCATGTTCCTCACCAATTTTTTCGATGACGATACCGAGATATCCATCAGATCGTTGTTAGATGAAAAGCAAAAGGACGGGAAGACGGTTGACACCTTCGTCAAACGGTTCCGAAACAAAGTAATGAATTGTCGGGACCTGATAACTAAGGAATTTATCCTCCAAACTTGCCACAACAACCTCTCATTGAACGTACTGGAAGCAATAGGAACAGCGCCGTCCACGACATGGAAGGGCTTGAAGGTGCGCGGGGAGCAAGTCGAGCGATTCCTTAAAAGAAAGAAGGCGGAAAGAGGATAGCAGACGACGAACGCTCCTAAACAAAATTTCATCCCCCGCGGTAAAGCGAAGGCGCAAGCATAAGCAGTGGACGCCAACCCAACCGTCCAACCACAATTGCAAAGAAGAAATGCAATGCCGGCACCGCATCAGCCGCAGCCCTGTGGGCAAAGAATGGTCGCGAAAGCAAAAGCCTTCGGAATCGAGGTTCCCGAAGACTTACTCCTTCAAGGAAGAAGAAATTCCCAGGCTTTTCAAATACCTCTTGGAGAATAATAAGATCAAATTGCCTCCAATTCAAAATCAAGAGGAAGCAAAGAAGGTTAATGATCCGAGGTATTGCGCCTTCCATAGGGCGGTTCATCATCCCACTAAATCGTGCTATGGTCTTAAGGATAAAATCCAGGCCTTGATCGATGTGGGGGTCATTACCCCAAAACCACCTAAAGAAAAGAAGGTGGGGGCGAATGCAGTATTCATCAGCTTCGGATCAGTACCTTTAACCTGGTTTGAACCGAAGCCTGTGGTGAAAGTGGGGATGAAGACGGTGAACGACGACCCTCACCAACAACGTCAAAAAAGGCTCGAACCACAACCCTAAATGGCAAAGTTCTATAGGTCCACCCGGATTTGCTTGAAGACGATCAATGGGCGGCCTCTTCATCCAAGAAGAAGTCAAAAGGCAAGGGGAAATTGTGTCATGCTACTTCAGTGATCTTGGAGAAAAATGATGAAGAAATCCCGATGTGTCAGCTTTCCAAAGAGGAACATGAAGCCTTCGTCACCAGGAGCGGGCTCGAGTACCAATACAAGTACCCTGAAGCCCTTAATCCAAATGCCAAATTGCTAACGTAGCTGGGGGTGGCGATAACTCCTCCCGCACATGCTAGAAAATCACAATAGCAGGCAGTCGCTAAGGAGGATGCAGCCAAACTGAAGGACAAATAGCCTCAGTATCAGGAGGTTCAACTCCCGAAGCAGTCTCGGTTCAATCGTCCAACTGGAAGAGACAAATTGAAAAGTTCGACATCCCGTACCGCTTCGATGTTATGGCCCAATTGGCTAACATCCCAGTGAGGATAACCCTCTACGAGCTGTTGCGGTTGTTAAAAGAAACCAGGGAAGCTCTACAAGAAGCCTTGGCTAATTCTAAGGTGTTTCTCACTCAGATCGAACCAGCTCTCAAAGAACCGGAGTCGTCAGCCCAAGAGTGCAATCTCATGGATACACACTTCCCCTGCATTACTTTTACAAAGGAGGATATGCAGATGAAGAATTCAAAGCATGATCGGCCGCTATATTTTACTGGGTACATTAGCTCCAGCGAAGTCAACCGGATCCAAGTCGATTCGGGTTCCGCTGTGAGCATTATGCCCCTGTGACTCATGCACATCCTTAGGGTTCTGTCAGGAAGCTGACATCTACAGGCACAGTGATTTATGAATTTAACACCAGCGGGTCTCGGCCGATGGGTAAAATCGGAATAAAGTGCTAAATGGGTGATTTGAAGTCTGAAGTCACATGCTATGTGATTGATGCTGAGACTTTCTATAACTTATTATTGGGTCGGCCATGAATCTATAATAATATTATAGTCCCCTCTACTCTTCATCAGTGTCTAAAATATGTAGACATGAATAATAAAGTCAAGACGGTGGTCGCGTATAAGCAACCATTTAAGGGGTTGAAGAACTACTTTACTGACTCCCTCCTTTACGATAACAAATCTGATACTGAACCATCGGCCCAAGGCACGGACAGCGATGAAAAAGCTGATACCGAAGCCGGGCTTGATTACGATGGTGGTTTTGTTGTGAACGACATTGTACCCTGTGTAATCAATCTTGACGATGAAGAATCATCGGATGGTAGTTATAACTGACAACTTGCCAACAATGAAATAAATGATGATTTAGAGTACTCGCTGTCTCTTAACAATGTAATCGAGTGATTGTACGATGATCCTAACGCACATGCCGCCCGATGGAGTCACATTAGCGAAGAAGCATCTCAAGATTCCTTGAGCGACACTCGTCATTCCTTAAAACAAAAGAAAGATTTAATCTGATAAAGGAGAGATGTTTCCGTTACCAGATCACTTCTCAGGGGTGGATATCGATGATGACGAGCTTGGCGCTCACTTGTTCAAATATAGTTCAGAAGCACGAAACCTCATGGAAAAATGGGGGTACGACCTCACACAA
The DNA here is from genome assembly GCA_012295165.1 of Asparagus setaceus. NCBI lineage: Eukaryota > Viridiplantae > Streptophyta > Magnoliopsida > Asparagales > Asparagaceae > Asparagus > Asparagus setaceus. Next base: position 70,096,438 of record CM022702.1, read on the forward strand.
GGAGATGGGCTCTGCTCCGGTCGGGGTCCTCGGGTTTCGCTTAAAGCTACGTACGTCCCCAAAGGGAAGCCCGATGATTACTACAGATTCAGGAGAGGACTGGCATACGTCTCTTCCTCAGATGACGAGTGCTGTTGGTTAATCAATAACCAATCACCCAATCTGGATAGAGATAGATATTCATCTGATTCATCTGGATGGGACTCCGACGCTAGCCTTGGTTAAATATTTAAGAGTCTAATGTCAAATATGACCACAGCCGATCCTACTACAATGGAGGATGATGAGCAAATACCAACGTGGGAGGATCCGTGGGTCCATCACCTCAATATGCAATATGGGGATTGATTTGAATAGAGGGAACCCCCTACCAAAGACATAGTCGTTCAAATCAATATGGGTGACGAAGCTAATCCGAAGCCTATATTCTTGAGAGGTAGTCTCCCCCCAGATGAGAAAGAAGAATTGATCACTCTCGTTAGGGAATATATCGACGTGTTCGCTTAGAACTATGAAGATATGCCAGGGCTCGACCCAAATGTGGTGACCCACTACCTCAATATCAAATCGGATGTCAAACCTGTCAAGCAACAACAAAGACGGTTTCGTCCACAAATCATGAAAGTAATTGTGGTGGAAGTGAAAAACCTCATTGAGTCGGGCTTTATCAGGGAGGAACAACATCCCAATTGGCTCGCGAATATTGTCCCGGTTCTAAACAAGAATGGGATAATCAGAATCTGCATCGATTATAGAGATCTGAATATCGCATGCCCGAATGACGACTTTTCTCTTCCAATCATGGACGTGATCGTCGACAGTACGTGTGGATTTGAGAGAATGTCATTCATGGACGATTTCTCGGGTTATAATCAAATCAAGATGCACCCGGACGATGAAAAGCACATGGCATTTAGGACTCCCCTCGGTGTCTTCTGCTACACGGTCATGCCGTTCGATCTAAAGAACGCAGGCGCCACATACCAGCGGGCGATGACGAAGATTTTCCAGGAACATCTTCGGAAAACGGTCGAATGCTACGTCGATGACTTTGTCGTGAAGAGCCGTGATAAAAACGACCACATCAAGGACTTGAGGACAATGTTCGATCTCATGCAGAGTCATCAGCTAAAGATGAACCCTACCAAATCTTTCCTTGGAATGTCCAGCGGCAAATTCCTCGGATTCGTCGTCACCACTAAGGGTATTCATATTGACCCAGATAAAGTGAAGGCGATATATGAATTGCAACCCTCGAGAAATCTCAGAGAACTCAGAGGGTTACAAGGGTGTTTAGCGTACATCCGACTGTTCCTATCGAACCTCTCCAGAAAATACCAACAGTTTTCCAAGCTAAACAAGAAAGGCGTGTCGTTCGTTTGGGACGATACCTATTAAAAGGCATTCGAGGAGATCAAAGCATATCTGGCGAACTCTCCCGTTCTCGTCGCACCGAAGTCGGGTAAACCGTTCTTGATTTACGTCAAGGTGATGAACCATTCGTTAAGCGCTTTACTCGCGTAAGACGATGACGACGGTCACGAGCAAGCAGTGTATTACTTAAGTCGAACTTTAGTGGATGCTGAATCCCACTATCCGATGATCGAGAAAGAATGCCTCGCATTGGTCTTCGCAATCCAAAAGATGCGACACTACTTAGTCGGACAAACGATTTATGTTATTTCCAACATAAATCCAGTCCGGATATTCATGACGCAACCAGCCTCCATGAATTGGCGCTTGGCAAAATGGGCCTTGCTCTTGTCTTAATACGACCTTCACTTCAAGCAACAGAAGTCGGTCGAAGGATAAGCAATGTGCCATCTTTTGGCAGCAAGCCCGACAACGAATGTAGCCAAATTATATGATGACTTGCCAGATAAAACCCATGAAATCAACACTACATCGCATCAGCAAGTATGGTGATTGTACTTTGATGGAGCCTCTCAAGCAACCAAAGTGGCCGGCGCCCCTAGATGTTCTAAGATTTCTTCTGGAGTTAGAATTGTCTTAGTTTCCCCGGGAAAGTATGTGATGCCTCGGGCTTACTCGCTAACAGAGCCGTGCTCCAATAATGTGGCTGAATACAACGCATTACTTATTGGACTTAGTCTCGTCAAAGAGCTGGGGTTGAATATCTCAAAGCTTTCGGTGATTCCCAACTCATAGTCAAACAGGTTCGTGGAGAATACGAAGTCAGGAATCCAAACTCGATCCCGTACCACCAAGTGGCTATCGAGATGGCGGACTCGTTTGAAGAATTTTTTATCGAGTATATCCCGCGTCTTCAGAATGCTTACGCCGATGCACTAGCAGTATTGGCGATATCTCAACACAACCTCAGAGACCAGAATGCGGTCCGCGATGAGGCGCCTAACTATTACGTACCAATATATAATATGGATAGTGGGGATCAGGACGACAAAGGCGTGACCATCAAAGAGGTGCACTCGACCCAAGTTGAACTGGAGCCCCGCGATTAGCATTTTCCTATCATCGACTATGTCTTACACGGTATTTTACCGAAAGACTTAAAAGAAAGGGAATCAGTCCGGCGAAGAGCGTCAAGATTCTTCTATAATGCAGAGGCCTAGACATTATATCGTCGCGGGTACGACGGCTTGCTGTTCTGGTGCATTTCGAACAAAGAAGCGGAAGAAGTCCTTAGGGAGGCTCACGGAGGAGGGTGTGGCGTGCACCAACATGGTCCCAAACTCTATGATCACATGGAAGAATGGGATATTTCTGGCCAATGATGATTAATGACGCTATCGAGTACGCTCGAAAATGTCATGCATGTCAGGTACACGCGAACTACATGCATCAACCTCCAGAGCATTTGCATTCTTCGGCTACATCTTGGTCATTTGAGATATGGGTATGGATATTATGGGTCCTATTTTCTCTCCGTCAGTTAAAGGTGATCAGTTCATTCTCGCAATTACTGACTATTTCTCAAAGTGGGCTGAAGCGATTCCGCTTAGAGAAGTGAAGACGAATAATATCATCAGGTTCATCAAGCATCACGTCATCTATCGTCACGGCGTACCGAGACGGATCATACATGACAACGGTCCTCAATTCATCAGCAATGCCATCATCAGGTTTTGCAAAAATTTAAGATTCAAGATGTCTCGTCAACAGCTTACAACCCCACTGCAAACAAATTAGCTGAGGTGTTCAACAAGACAATCATCAAGATATTGTCAAAGCTCATGAAAACCAACAAGTGAGATTGGGACGATAAACTCGGAGAAGCACTCTGGGCGTATCGCACCACCATACGCACGCCGACCGGAGCTACCCTTTATTCTCTGGTATACGGATGTGAAGCAGCTTTTCATTGAAATTCAAATCCAACCACTTCAGATTGCTCTTGGCGAATCGAGATGACGACGGAGGAACAACATCGGAAACGTCATGAAGAACTCGAGATGTTGGACGAAAAATGCCTGGAAGCTTAACAACATATCGAGTTTTACCAAGCCAGAATGTCAAAGGCTTTTAACAAGAAAGTCCGACAAAAAACTTTTAAGGAAGGGGAACTGGTCCTCGCTGCTCGACGGTCGATAATTCTCAATTCTAAGAAGAAGGGCAAATTTAAGCCCAAATAGGAAGGATCGTTCGTAATAGAGACAGTATATTCAAACAGTGCGTATCGCCTAATCACTCAGGATGGTAACAGGCAATTAATGCCAATAAATGAGAAGTTCTTGAAGAAGTACTATCCTTAGTACATTCAGGATAACCTATTTGACGGAAAGTTCCTCATGAGATGTTTCACCCAGCACCCATTGAGGATAACCCTAATTCAATTTTCCACCACAAAATCCCCCACTGATCAAACTCATTAACAGTGGGTCCATAGAAAAATCTTTCTGATTCTCTACCACAAAAATCCCCCACTGATCAAACTCATTAACAATGGGTCCACAGAAAAATCTTTCTGATCCAATCCACCAATAAAATTCCCTCTTGATTCATTTCACGAACAAGGGGTCCGCTTTCAATTCGGAGTTCCTCTTTGATAAATGAATTCCTGAATTACCTCCTTTTCCAGGTCATGCCGACCGGTGTATGCCTGCAATGGAATTCTCGACGTTATGCCAACCAAGGTTGTTCGAATCTTTTCGATTCTCGGAGTGGAGATCCCACTTTTAGTTTCACCCCTTTTTCGTGTCACGAATCAAAGGTATACCAAATTGAATTCTCGATTAGTTTATGCCGACCGGTTGTTCAATCTTTTCGACTTCTGAGTGGAGATCCCACTCTTAGTTTCAATTCTTTTCCGCATCGCTACCGACCAAGATATAATGAATTGGAATTCCTATCAAAGTTATGCCGACTGAAGGTTACCTGAATCTTTTCGATTCTCGGAGTGGAGATCCCACTCTTAGTTTCACCCCTTTTCTAGGTCGCGCCGAATGAAGGTATGCGCCGGAATTGGAATTCTCAGATCAGGTTATGCCTACTAAAGGTTGCCTGAATCTTTTCGATTCTCAAAGTGGAGATCTCACTCTTAGTTTCACCCCTTTTCCAGGTCGCGCTGACTGAAGGTATGCACTGGAATTAGAATTTTTAGATCAGGTTATGCCGACTGAAGGTTGCCTGAATCTTTTCGATTCTCGGAATGGAGACCCTACTCTTAGTTTCACATTCTTTTTCACTAGAGATAGAATATAAAATTCTTCCTCTCCAGCTCCTTTTCCTGGTCATGCGGACAAGGTGTAGACCGAAATTGGAATTTCATCTTTCTGCTGGTTTAGTCTTTTACCGATTGAAGAAGACACCAGAGTTCAATTCTGGGGAATTTTATCCTGAAGCCTAAAAAAGTCTCATTCTTTAAGCACAACATTATATGCAGAACAGATTTAAACAATCCACATGCTAGCCCGATCTAAATGGTTATCGGTAAAGGCACATCAAATCCGTTGACGACTGGGGGTTAGCCAAAAGTCTCAAAGTCACCACCTTACACGCGTTGCCGGATAGTCTCTTGCCCGTAAAAAATGATAAAGTCTATGTATTCAACATCATAGCATGAAGCCTAAAAGAGTCTCATTCTCTTAGCACAATGTCACATGCAAAACGGTTTGAAAATCTGCATGCTAGCCCGATCCAAACGGTTATCGGTAAAGGCTCACCAAATCCGTTGATGGCTGAGGGTTTGCTAAAAATCCTATGAGTGTTATGGTTAATCATTTCGAATGAAATAAAAGAATCATAATAAACGATAAAAAGGAGGGAAATTTATTCAGTTAGTAAAAGGCAAGTCGAGTTAACAAAGGAGTTGCAGTCATTCTACATCAAGTTTAAGGCAGAAGATCTGTTGTTCCAGCTCAGACAACTCATCATGATAAGCTTGTTGAAACTCCTCCTGCAGCTCGGCCCTGAGATAGTCCTCATTGGCGTTCAGAGTCTTCGCAGCCTCTTCCTCCACTTCGGCAAGCTTTTATTTTGAGAGCTTCAACTTCTCGGATATTGCAGTTTGGGCTTCTTCAGAGTTGACCTTGTCACCTGTGACACCGGTTCTTCTCCTCACTCGGTTCCGCTTCTGCTACGCCATCTTGGCTACACTTGAAGCAAGGCGAGAGTGGATGTCGCTTAGAGAGGCTGACTTCTCTGCAAGTACCGTCTCAACATGGTCCATCCGATCCCGCTGCATCTGAACGTCGAGTCCAGAAAAGACTCGAGCATCGCGCCATGCCTCCAGGCGGGACTCCACTCGATCGTCTACGTACGAAGTTGCACCTTTTGCTCGCAACCCCTATAATTTCAAGCCGAATTCCGCATCATCAAGATCGCGAACGATAGCTCCTCGCTAACTCCAAGATTCCTATCAAGACCGTTCTAGGGTCAAGAACTAACCTAAACTGACGAAGGGAAAGCCCGCTGTGGAGAAGCTTGGCAATCACCATGTTCATGAGAGAAAAGAATGAGCGAACTGTAGGATCGCTGATCTAATACATTAAAACACTAGAGTGGGGGTGAATAGTATTCTTTAAAAAATTATGCAAAGTAGATTATAAATTACAATAAAGATAACATCAATCATAGAAATTTCACAAACACAAACAAGAATTTTTATACTGGTTCCAGCAATCCTGGTGTACATCCAGTCTCCAAGCAAATCCCGTTTGAGAGTTTCACTAAAATTTTAAAAAACTATTACAAAATCTAAAAGTAAACCTGACCAATTTGCAAGACCCTGCAAATTGCACACAATCTCTTCACCAAGAGATCAACACCTCTCACAACTGAGAGAAATCTTCCTTTGAAGTAAGAATAAGAATTGATCCTAAAATCCTTGAATGTGTAGTGAAGTGCAGCAATGGCTTAGGATACTTTCTTTTTATAATCTCTGGATGATGCCAAATTAATTTGTATGTAGGATTAATATCAATGGCAAAACCAGAATTTACTTTTTCACACTTACACAAAAATCTGAATTTTTTGAACTCTTTTGAATGTGCAAATTTTAAAGCTTATAGATAGGAATGCGTTGTGACTTTTTCTGAACTTGTAGCCTATTTATATCCCTTAGAAAGACACAATTTTGAACCAAAGAAACGGATATAAACTGACAAAAACAGTCACAAATTTAAATTCTGAAAAGTCAGAAAACTATCTTAGTAGTCGACTAGTAGTCATTATAGTCGACTAATTTGTGTAAACGGTTACGTAAGCTGGAAAATTACTTAGTAGTCGACTACTGTTTAATTAATGCGACTACTACGTAAGAGAAAGTGGAATTTAAATTCAAAGCTTAGTAGTCGACTATAATATGTATAGTAATTGACTATATTATAATTCTACAGAATCTTAAAATATGTCTAAGTCTTAATTAGTTGACTACTGCGTATATTGATTAGAGCTATTACGTAAAATAATGAAACTTATATTTGACACAAACCTTTGAATATGGAGCTACTATTCTAATTGAGTGAACTATTAAGGGATGAAAAGATATGAATGCAATATGTTTAGACTTATAAATTAACTATAAACTCTAATGGTTAACATAGGAGATTTCTATTATTAACCAACACACTAATTATGTGTTGGTGTGTTCTAAATGTGTGTGTGTGAGTGATCAAGGCTTGTACAAATTTTCTAAGTAAAAAGATAAAAATTACATTGAGCTCTCATCTTCACAATGCCTTGAACTTATCTTGCACTTGTCCATATATATTTAAAGTTAATATCCGTGATTGACAAATTAGTAATAACACACACATATATATATATATATATATATATATATATATATATATATATATATATATATATATATATATATATATATATATATATATATATATATATATATATATATATATATATATATATATATATATATATATATATATATATAACTATAACATAGTATAAATTGTTATCATCAAAACAACATCTTTGGGAACATAATATTCAACATTCTCCCCTTGATATAGAGATATATATATATATATATATATATATATATATATATATATATATATATATATATATATATATATATATAAGTATATTGTAAAGAGATAAACATTTAGAAACAAATATACTTACTCCCACATAAAAGCATAAAAACATATAAACATCCATAAAAACATATAAACATTCATAAAAGCATATAAACATTCTCCTCCTTTGTCATTGTCAAAAGAAAACATGACATAATTCAAACAGTGTTTTGAGCACACAAACACAAATATAAACATAAACATAGTAGCATAACTATCTTCAATTTAGTCCAGAGTCGCATAATCCGCAGCTAGACGTAATGCATAACGCTATGAACTTTAGTAGTCGCATGTAGCGCTAAAAATATTTACAAGATCCCCGAGACCAACTCGCGGACGGGAGTCTGGCTAATCACAACCCATCGAATGATACGGACGCCGAATCGTTACATCACGAACCGACCGGCAAACTCCATTAAATAAGCCACAAGCACCGCTTAAACCGGACTTGAACAGACGATCGGTTTTCAATCGTGAACCGAACGAAACCAAGAATTAGTCCCTAATCAAGTACGCATCAAAACCAAGCCCCGTGAGATGAAAAACGAAAACGCCGGAACGACGCACTCGGCTTAACTTGGCTCTAACTCGCTTTTGGCGAACCTCGCTTTCCGGCTAACTCAAGGCTTGTCGAACCTCTGCTCATTTTGGCTAACACGCTTTGGCAAACTCGCTTTCTCGGCGAACTCAAGGGTTTGGCGAACCTCGCTCATTTTGGCTAACCTCGTAGCTTTGGCTTAACTCGGCTCGGGCGTAACCTTGCTCATTTTGGCTTAACATCGCTTTCTCGACAAACTCGCTTCCGGCTAACTCAGCTTCAAAGAACCTCTGCTCATTTTGGCTAACCTTAGCTATTAACCTCGTTCATTCAATGAACCTCGTTCACTTATTAAAATCATATTTTAGCTAACCTCAGAGCTTCCACTGGCTTGTTCAGCCGAGGCACTCGCCAGTGGGAATGAGGTGGCTCACCACTTTGACGGAGCCACTCGCCAACTTAGCCGAGGCACTCGACCAGTGGCCGAGCCACCTTCGTGGTTTGGTACAAACCCCGATCATAAATAGGGGGTCTTCTGATTAGGACTCGATCCGGGTGGATTGAGGTGAATTTGCTCTGCTTCCAGAAAGCGGATTTCGGCCGATTTTGGGGAACTCTGACTTTGGAGAGCTTGACTTAGCCGAGGTTGGATTTTGATATTCGAGAGATTCGCGAGATTCACGAAAGCAACGACGACTGCTCCAAGCACCGCGCAGCACAAGTCCCGGCCGACGCCGATCTACAAATCGCGAGGTGTTTAACCTGCCGCTATGTATCAGCTGCGGATTTTCCTAGTAGATCTCACCCCGCCTCCCACGATCCTCTCCTTCGTGGAGGTGATCCCCGGCCATCCTCTCCTTCGTGAGTGTGATCCCTTAGCGCTTTCCTTCGCGGAAAGAGCTCCCTTCACATCTCAGAGTTCCAGAACCCTGCCCTACCGATCGGAATTGTACGGTGGTCCACCTGACGATTCAAGTCCCATCGTGCAAAGAACTCACGCAGCGAGATCTCGATATAACAGATCCTCGTTCATAAAGGAAAAGTTATAATCTTTTGTTACCATTGTACGCCTTTAAAATAAAAGGCATTTTTTGAATTTTGTTGTAGGCCAAAGAAGCCGTGAACGCATTCAAGGACAATGAATAACAAACAACTTTCCCCTCGCAACAAGCCGGGTAATTACACTGGGAGCCACCTACCGATCGAGGTCGTGCAGTCGCAGCCAGCGATTCCTATCCCAGAGGAAGAGTCGAGTTCGAAGTTCGACTCAGAGAAGTTCGAGGAGTACTCGCCCTCACCCTCTTCCGATCCAGCCGCCCAAGAAGGTCTCCGCCGCAGTGAGAACCCGGCGGCCTCGACATAGAGCCCCCGAGATAGAGTCCAGTCCCGCCGCCGTGAGGTAGCGAAAAATCCCTTCATGCCCGGTTCCACTACAACTACCGAGATGAACGCCAATGATGTGCCCGCGACTTCCAAGCGAAGCTCGCCAAAGGCTTAATACAGCATGGCGCCGCAAAACATGCCAAAGCCGCGTAATCCATGGATGGGGTCCGCTATGAAGCGTATCTAAGATCCAGACTTACGCAGAGGCTCCAACTAAGGGATCGACGGCCCATCCAAGCCGCCGACCAACGAGTGGGTCCGTCGTTTGAACCGCCCACGCCGTGAGCGATTCAGAAACGCCAAGCACTTCAGTAGTGCACGCAGCTTTGGTGCAACAAGCTCGCGGAATTGAAGAAGGAGATGGTAAAGAAGTCACGACATACCACCGTGCTTGAGGCCCAAACTAATCTGGCAGGTCCAACCCCACCGCACGCCCAAAAGCCGAACCGCCAACATTCCGCCTCGCCCTGCATTAAAGCCGAGGGCCGCAGGGCGTTGTAAATTCGCCAAAGTCCAACGGCGCCAAAGTCAGCGCTCCAGATTCAATCGGTACGGCCAACTTCCGCCACCACCACCAAAACCAACTATCAAGAATCGCCCGGTCCTCCTCGAAGAATCACGGGTCACTCCTCATGCGAGGTCGATCCGCCTCCAAGAAGGACAAGAAGATTCCGCAGCCCCTCCTATCTGGATTGAAAATCGGTCCGAGTCCGAGACTTCGTGACTCACATCTAAAAATCTGGGCGAAGCCACTTTCAAAAGTTTCGATGAATTGACCCGCCCTCTAAGGAGACGCTGCCCGACGATGAGGACGTTATACCCGAGATGGTGCCAACACACGGTTGCTCCCAAGACTCGTGTCGATGAGTTATACTACCTTTACCGGAGTACTTAAGAAGGCTCAAAAGCTCTCCCACTGCCGCAGTATGTTTGTGCTCTAACTAAAACGTGCTCTGAGTGTAATCGCCGCCAAGAAACTCCAAAAGGGTATCGCCTTCCAGAGGCTTAGCACCAACACGCCGAGACCTAGGTCAAGGCGACTAGGGATGACATCCCAAGAGGATGAATTGCCGAGGTCACTAATAACATGACCCAGAAAGAACCATCGCTCGCCATCCCAAACAAGACGCAACGATTAACTCGCTTATCCCGACTATCCGACGGTCCAGATAATGCATACAAACTTCGAAAGGGATACCCGCCGAGGATGATGCGTCTGATATTGGCTCCAACGCTCTCCTCATCATACCGTATCTAGCTTAAGGAGCCCCCTAAGAACGCCATGATCGCACATTGCATCGTGGCTAAGATGCTGTAGCCGCTGGCTAAACAACGGAAAACTTCGCTAGAGATGGATTTGACCTGCGTGACGATGAGAGAAATGCACGACCAATGAGATCCAAGCCTTGACAAAACATCGTGAATCGAATGCCAGATCAACGTTGATCAAGATGACAAATGATTCGACCAGGAGGAAATACAAGAGGATGATAACCCTCCGAATCAATTAAAGACGTAGATGTTATTGCTCAGAAAGCGAAGATCAAAGACCTCGAGCAAAATCAACTCATTGATTTCCTCGCTAGAGTGAAGAAAACCGCGATCCCCCGCCCATATCCTAGGGAGGGGAATCAATCCCATACCCGCAAGGTTTAATTTAATAAACTTCACACCGCTTGATCGAAGGGTTCTCGACGCAAAGACTTGATTTACTTCAAGTCGCACTCTAATATCCGAACGAGCCCCCGATGGTTCTGGCCATTCACAGGTTCTTCGGGTCATTGACACCACCGCCTCAAGCCGGGAGCATTCATACCGACGATTACATGGAATCTAGTTTCTCACTAATTTCTTTTCGACGACGATACCGGCATCGACCGACGCTGTTCGACGAGAAGCGTAAGGATCGGAGAAACCTGTGGATATCTTTGTCAAACGATTCTAACAAGGCAATGAACCGTCGCTGGATCCAATAATGAGGAGTTCATCCTCCAACTCGCCACAACAACTTGTCGATAGATCGCTCGAGGCAATGGGGACAGCACCATCTATAACATGGAAGGATTTGAAGGTTCGTGGAGAGCAAGCCGAAGATTCCTCAAAAGGAAAAGGCTAGAGGCCGTATCGATGCGAAGTCTGCCGCAACTTTGTCCCACGGGCAAAGGGAAAGAGCAAAGCCAAGCACGCTTGCCATAACCAAACGCTCTAACTCCAACCCCAACAGCTAAAGAAGAAGAATAACGGGCCGCGAACAAAGCAATCAACGTGGCAACCCGGGCCACGAACAGCCCGTGAACCGAGATTCCCAAGTCCTATTCCTTAGTGTGGACGACGAGATTCCCGCCTCTTCAAATATCTTATCGAAAAATAATAAGATCAAGCTTCCCCCGATTCGCAATCAAGAGGAAGCAATGAGGACTAACGATCCAAAATAATGCTGACACATATGGCAATTCATCACCCCACTAAATCCTCGCTTTAAGGATAAAATCCAAGCTTTAATTGACGCAGGGTCATCACCATGATGAAGTCAGCCCAAAGAAAAGAAGGCTCTGAGCAAATGCGTGCCCATAAGCTGGGTCGCGTTATTGACATGGTTTGAACCCAAACCGCTGGTCAAAGTCGCGAATGAAGACGGGGAATGACGACCACACAAACAACGCTTTAAAGGACTTGTATCATATACATGCCTAAATGGCGGTCCCGGATCCACCTGCACCGCTGAGGATGAGCAATGGGTAGCCTCTTCTTCATTGAAGAAAAATCAAAGCGTAGGGAAAGGCATGCAATGCTACTTCCGCAGTCCGAGGGAGATGACTAACAGCGTAAAAATATTCCGCCCGTCCGGCGGGGAACTCAAACCCACGCCACCGTGAGCGACACGGTACAAATATAAGTACCCGTAAGTCCCTCGACTCCTAAGGCCAAGACGTCAACCGGGTGCCAACGATTCCCTCACCGCAGAGAAAGCAACGCCAGTGGTCGCCAAAGACAAGAGAAGCGCCCACAAGAAGTTCACTCAAGCAGCCTCTGCTCAATCACCCGATTAGAAGAGACAAACCGAAGCTCCAACACCCCATATCGCTTCAACGCGGCCCACCGCTAATATTCCCGCAAGGATCACTTTACGAATCAAGGCTTGTCAAAAGAGACAAGAGAAGCCCTTCAAGAAGCTCCTCGCCGACCAGGTCTTCCTCACCCGTGACAGGCCAAGTCCGTAAGAGTCGGCCCAACAATGCAACCTTTGCGACAAACACTTTCTCGCATCACTTTTACAAAGGAGGATATGCGACGAATTCCAAGCACGATAGGCCGCTATACTTCAACGTATATTGGCTCTAGTGAAGTTAACCGATCCAAGTCGATCCTGGGTTCCACAGGAGCATCATGCCCTCACATGTATCATTTAATCCCCTCACAAGAGCCGGCATCAACAGCACGGTGATCTACGGATTTAACACCCGGTCCGCTGGTAAAATCCGGATAAGTGCCAAATGGGGACTTAGTCCCAAGTCACCGCTATGTGATTGACGCAGAGACTTCCTATAACTTATTGTCAATGACCTTGGATCCACAGAACGCTATAGTCCCATCTACTCTTCATCTGTCTCAAATATGTAGACACTAATAATGAGGTCAAGACTGGTCGCGAACAAACAACCGCTTAAGGATGGAGAATTATTTCACCGATTCTCCCTACTACAGAATGAGTCCTAAATCAATCATCTACCAAGGCACTAATAGCCAGAAGAAGCCGACAACGGCCGCTTGATTATAGTGGTGGTTTTGTTTTAAATGACATTGTACCCTTTAATCAATCTTGACGATGAAGAATCGCCGAACATTGTAACATCAAATCGCAAATGAATCAATAAATGACGCATTTAGAGTATCCTTTGTCTTTGAATGATGTGATGACAGGTTTATATTAACCATCCAGTTGCAGCACCAACTCTGGCCATCTTGCTTTACACAAAAGCAGCTCCAAGACTCCTTGGGACAACACTGCCATCCCACCTAAGATCAAGTAGTGAAAAGACTTGGTTTACTAAAAGGAGATGCGCCCAAATAATCATTTCTTAGAAGAAGATGAAGATGATAATGGCCTATCCTCCACATCGATATAGCCCAGACACTTGGTATCATGAAGAAGTGGGGTACAACTGGACACAAGGGAAGGTCTATGTTTAGGTATCTCGAAGTCCTCCTAAAGCAAGATATGTCCCAAAAGGGAAGCCTGATAATTACTATGCATTTAGAAGGGATTAGGATACTAATCCTCCTCGAAGATGAATGCTCGTATCGATTGATAATAATCCAACCGATGAGGGAGACTATTCGCCCGATTCTGTCACTCCCACACCAGAGAAGCTTTCAAGGCTTTATGTCAAATATGGTTTCGCTGATCCCGCTACTATTGAGGATGATGAAGATATGTCAACATGGGAAGACCCATGGATCCATCAACTCAAGGAGCAGCTTTGGGATAGATTCAACAAAGAGAACCCCCACTAAGGATGAGGTAGTCCAAAGTTAATATGGGTGACGCGAGCATCCTAAGCTCATAAACATCGAATACTCTTCCCTGAAGAGAAAGAAGAGTTGATCGCCCTAATCGTGAGTATATCGATGTATTCACCGACACGAGGACATGCCGGGCTCGACCCTAAAGTGGCTCATCACCTCAACATCAAGGTAGATGTCAAACCCGCTGCAATCGCAAAGACGGTTTCGGCCCACAAATCTTACGTGCAATCGTGAGAAGTAAAGAAACTCATAGAATCGGATTCATCGAGGAAATTCAACATCCGGATTGGGTATTAATATAGTCCCGGCCATGAAGAAGAATGGTTCGATTAGGACTGTGTTGACTACAGAGACCAACGCCGCCCGAAAGACACTTTCTCTTCCAATCACCGATGTCATAGTCGATAATACGCGGATTTGAAAGAATGTCATTCATGGATGGTTTTTACAATCAAATCAAGATGCACCCGATGATGCCAAGCACACAGCCGCTCAACTTCATCGTGATATATTGCTACATCTCATGCCGCCGTTTCGGCCAAAACGCCATATCAAATGAATAGACTAAAATTTTCCAGATTATCTCCTAAAACGGCCGAATGCTACGCCGACGATTTGGTCGTGAAAAGCCGCGGACAAAGGAGATCACATCAAAGATCTTAGAACGGTATTCGAGCTCATGCGAACTCATCGCCTAAAGATGAACCCCGCCAAATCCTTTGAGATGTCCAAAGGCAGTTCCTTCTGCCGCCACCGACAAAGGAATCCACGCCGATCCCGACAAAGTGAAGGCGATCCAAGAGTTGCAACCTCCGGTGAAACTGAACTCGGCAACATTAGGTGACATCCGACGGCTCATATCGAACCTATCCGAAGTGCCAACCGTTTCTAAGTTGAACAAGAAGGGCGGTCGCTTATTCGGGACGACGCTTGTCGTAAAGCGCTCAAGAGATCATCAATCAGATCTCTAAACCCCTCGTTTGTCGCGACCGCAGCCTGGAGCCATTCCCGATTTACATCAACAGATCACTGTTGTTTTGCGACAAATGTCAATGCAACAGCAAGATATTACCCGTTTAACATTAGTCGGCTGAAGTCTCGATACCAATGGTCGTGAAGCAAAGGCTTGCATTAGTGTTCGCGGTTCGTAAAATGCGACTATTTATTTACGCACGATTTATGTTATTCTAACGAACTCCCGTCCGAATATTTATGACCCAGCCTTACTGAGTTGTTTGCTATGCTAAATGGGCTTTACTTGTCCCAATATGACTTGCACTTCAAACAACGTAGTCGGTCAAAGGACAAGCGATTTATGCATCTCTTGGTCGCCAACCCGACAACGGACGCAGTGAGCTATATGATGATCTTCCTGATGAAATCCAAGAAGTCAACACTACATCGCACCAACAAATATGGTGTTTGTATTTTGACTGAGCTTCGAGCTACCAATGGCAAGTGCCCCTGATGTTCTAAGATTTCACGGAGCTCGGGTTGTCTTAGTTTCCCGTGGAATCATGTCATGCCCCGCGTTTATTCACTCAATCAACCGCTCCAATAATGTAGCCGAATATAACGCTACTTATCGGGCCCGGGCCAAGGAGCCGGGGTAGAGTATCTCAAGCCGCACATTCGCAATTGATAGTTAAACAGATCCGGAGACTACGGTCGTAAATCCGTGATCTAATTCCCTATCATCGTAGCAATAGAAATGGCGAAGCTGCTCAGGAGTTCTTCATCGAATATATCCCACGCCCAAACGCTTTACGCTGATGCACCGGGCGGCGCTAGCGGTCGTAGCAACAACCTTCCGTGACCGAGCAACCGACATTGTGAAGGACTCACCACTTCAGATCAATATATGATGAGGAACGAAGACAAAGGGTAGTTACCAAAGAGGTATATGCAACCCAAACCAAATTGGAGCCCCGAGATTGCCTATTATCGACTACGCCTTGTATGGTATTCTCGCCACAAGACGGAAAGAGAGAGAGTCAATCCCAAGAGCCCCAAGATTCTTTTACAACACGTAAACCCGATGTTATATCGCCGGGTATGACGGTCTTTACTCCGATGCCTTCAAACAAAGAGGGTAAGAAGTCCTTCTGAAGCACACGGTGAATGTGGTGCGCACTACCGGTCCTAAGCTCTACGATCGAATCAGAGAATGGGCTACTTTTGGCCAACGATGATTAATGACGCCGCCGAGTACGCCGAAATGCCACGCGATTCAACGCTAATTATATGCATCACCGGTAGCTGATCCTTCGCCACATCCCCGCCATTCGAGACATGGGGAATGGACGTTGTAGGTCCCATTTTTCCTCCGCCAATCAAAGGCGCATCGGTTCATTCTAGCGATCACCGACATTCTCCAAGTGGGTCAAGCAATCCCGCTAAAAGAAGTAAAGGCGGTACCGGCCGCCAAATTTATCAAACACCATGTTATTTATCGATACGGTGTCCCAAGACGGATCGCATGACAATGGTCCCTAATTCATCGCAATCCTTCATCCTTTTACAGAAATTCAAGATACAAGACGCCTCACAATGCCTATAATCCAAAGAAAGAAACGGATTAGCCGAGGCGCTCAACAAGACGATTATCAAGATCTTGTCAAAACTTGTGAAGAACAACAAGCTTAGACCGACGATAAACTCGAGAAGCACTCGGGCATATCGCGACTACCAGGCACGACGCCAACCGGAGAGACCCCGCATTCTGCCACGCTGCCAAGCCCGCTGAAATCCAGATTCGCTACCGCATTGCCCTTTCAACGTGAGATGACGACCAAGAACAACATCAAAAACGCCTCAAGAGCTTGAGATGTTAGATGAGAAGCTCGAGGCTCAACAATGCATTGAGTTCTATCAAGCTAGGATGTCGAGGGCTTTCAACAAGAAAGTACGACAACGAGTTTCAAAGAAGGAGATTTGGTCCTCGCCGCCGACGACCGATAATCCTCACTTCCAAGAAGAAAGGTAAGTTCAACCTAAATGGGAGGGTCCGCTTGTAATAGAAACGGTCTATTCTAATGGTGCTGTGACGCCTAATTACCCAAAATGGCGACCGCAATTAATGCCGATAAATGGAAAGTTTTGAAGAAATACTACCCTTAGTATCTTCGCAGATAACCCGCTTCAACGAAGTTCCTCGTGGGATGTTACTCCACTTTCCTTGAGGATAACCCTAGATTTATCCTCCATCATAATTTCCCACCGATCAAATTTCGATTAGGTCTACAAAATTCTCGGTACATTACCAAAATCCCTCTTGATTCCTTCTATGAACAAGAGGCCCATTCAAAATCCTTTCACGGGAGATAGAACATAAAATTCTTCCTCTCCAAGCCTAAGATCCTTTCGCACGGAAGGGTTCTATCCATCCTTCTAGGTAGCCGACCAAGGTATGCGCCGGAGTTTCAAACCATGTCCACTGGTCACCCGAGTTTCTGCTTCCTGAGTGGAGATCCCACTCTAGTTCCATCTCTCTAGGTAGCCGACCGGAAGTATATGCCGATTTTCACTGTGTTGTCCGCCTCAAGGTCACCCGAAGTCTGGTTCTTTGAGTGGAGATTCCACTTAGTTCCACCTCTCTCCTAGGTAGCGCCGACCGGTTGTATACGGGATTTTCGCACTGTGTTGTCCACCAAGGTCACCTAAGTCTTTTCTGCCTCTGGGAGATCCCACTTCTAGTTCCACTCTCCTAGGTAGCGCCACCGGTATAAGGCCGATTTTCTCACTGTGTTGTCCGTCAAGGTCACTCAGTCTCTTTCTGCTTCTGAGTGGAGATTCCACCTTAGTTCCACCTCTCCTAGGTAGCCGACCAGGTATACGATTTTCGCACTGTGTTGTCCTACCAAGGTCACCTAAGTCTTTCTGCTCTCTGAGTGGAGATCCCACTCTTAGTTCCACTCTCTAGGTAGCTACCGATCAATGTATGCGCCGATTTTCGCACTGTGTTGTCACCAAGGTCACCTGTCTCTTCGTTTCTGAGGGAGATCCCACTTTAGTTCCACCTCTCCTAGGTAGCCGACCGGCAGTTCCGAGTTTCGCACTGTGTTGTCCGACCGGTCACCTAAGTCTCTTCTGCTTCTGAGTGGAGATCCCACTTTAGTTCCATCTCCTCTAGGTAGCCACCAAGGTATAAGGCCGAGTTTCTGCACTGTGTTGTCCGATCAAGGTCACCGAAGTCTTTTCGATTCCTACAAAGAAGCTCCTATTGGTTTCATTCTCGAGAAATAGAACATAAAGTTCTCCTCTCACCAATTTGATCCTATCAATCAAAACTCCTTAATCCAAGATTCTTCTTGGGGTATTTTATCCCAAACCTAAGAAGGGATAAAGCCAACGCCACACGCTGTTTCCGCTTAGTCTTTTTCCATTGAAGAAGACACCAGAGTTTGATTCGGGCATTTTATCCCTAAGCCTAAGAGGATAAAGCCAACGCCACACGCTGCCGGTTTAGTCTTTTTCCATTGAAGAAGACACCGTGAGTTTGATTCGGGCATTTTATCCCAAGCCTAAGAAGGATAAAGCCAACGCCACACGCCGCTGTCGGTTTAGTCTTTTTCCGATCAGACACCGTGAGTTTGATTCTCGTATTTTATCCCAAGCCTAAGAAGGGATAAAGCCAACGCCACACGCAAGGTTTGGCTTAGTCTTTTCTCCGATTGAAGAAGACACCAGAGTTTGATTCGGGAATTTGATCTCAATCCTAAGCGTGGATAGGCCAACGCCAACACGCCGGGTTAGTCTTCCCGCGAAAAGACGGTCTACGATTCAACATCGTGAGCATTAAGTCTAAGAGAGTTTCATTCTTTAGCACAACGCTGTGTGTAGAACGGATTTAGATAATCTACATGCTAGCCCAACTCAAACGGTAGTTGGTAAAGGCTCATCAAACCCTGAAGGCCGGGGTTGGCCAATAACTCCTAAAGTCAACGCCACACACGCTACGGCTTAGTCTTTTCTCCGATTGAAGACACCGAGTTCGACCGGGTATTTTATCCCGGCCTAAGAAGGATAAAGCCAACGCCACACGCTGCCGGCTTCGCTAGTCTTTTTCCGACAGAAGACACCGTGAAGTTGACTCGGGGTATTTTATCCCGGCCTAAGAAGGGATGAGTCTACTAATAACACGCTGTCGCAGTGGTCTCTGCCCGAAAAGAGTACCAAGTCTATGTATTCGATATCATAGCAACAAGACTAGAAGAGTTTCATTCTTTAGCACAACGCCACGTATGAACGGATCCGTGATAATCCGCGACGCCAGCCCAACTCAAACGGTAGTTGGTAAAGGCTAATCAAACCCGCTGATGGTCAGGGTTTGCCAAAATCCTATAAGTATTATGGTTAATTATTTCGATTAAGCAAAAGAATCATAATAAACAATGAAGGGAATAAATCTTATTCGTTGAATTAAACATGAAGCTACAACCGCTTAAACATCAAGTCTATGATAAAGGATTTGTTGTTCAAGCTGAGACACTTCACCATTGTAAGCCCGGAGGAGTTCTTCCCCGCTCAGCCCTCGGGCGACTTCATCCAGATTCGTCTTCGCTGGTTGCCTCGAAGCTCAACCAGCCGCTCGATAGGTCGAAGTTCCTTAGACGCGACGGCGAGGGCTTTTTCCTTGTTGGCCTTGGCCAGCCCAAAATACTCATCTTATCTTCCTATGGAGCTCTCAGCAAGATATCTCCGCACTCGCCACAATATCACCGATATGGCTTAGGGAAGAATATGTCTCAAAGAATAATAGCTCGAGCTGATCGGCGCTGTCTTCTCTCAGACTGACCTTGAGCCCAAGAAAACACGAGCATCGCGCCAGCCTCTAAACGCTACGATTCGGGAAAGCTATGTATGACGAAGCCCCAGTCCGCCGCTTTTGCAGTCAAGCTCTCCGTGATGATGGTAGGTCGCCAACAATGGCTCGAGTTTCGATAACCCATATCCCGTATCAAGGCCATCCGGGATCAAGCAAGGGTCTGAATCGATGAAGAGAAAGCCCGCCATGAAGGACCTTTTCGACACCGGTTCACCAAAGAAAAGAATGAGCGCATTTCCAAACAGATAATAAAATGGGATGGATCTTCATCCAAAGATCAACGCCTCGCCAGATCATGGAGTCGAGAGGTAGGCTCTACGTAAGAAAAGAGGACTTTAGAATCTTCACCAAAAATTGGCAAAACTTATTTGAAGGACTCTACCCGCCTCCTTCGTAGTTTCGTGAGACTAGTGAGTCTACCAGAGGCGATCTATCACTGATGTCGCCAACCGCAAATGAGCCCCTCGGTGCTCATCTATCTCAACCGCCGGTAGCCGATTCGAAAGCACGAAAGAGGAGTCCCCGCCACTACATAAAGGGAACGCCTCACTTTTAATTATAGTGGTATTGGCCAAACTACCGGTCCTATAATTAATCGAAGAGAAACTTCATACCTTCTTCGTGGATGGTAGCTTCAGTAAATCCTACCAATGCATTGCCATCCCGCGGACTGTGCGTGAACGTGTCATCCATGGAAGTATTGCCATATAAACCAGCCTTCCACTCTAAATCTTCCATTGAGAAGTCCTAAAAAGAAGGCATTAGGAAAACTAATGCAACTAAGAGTTGACGAACAAGGTAAAGCTACTTACCTCCTACGGGAATTAGCTTGCCTAGCCCCTTGTGCATTTGTCTCCCAAATCCTCTAAAAGAGCAAAAGCAAAGAGACAATTAATGGGGTAACGACCGAAGTCGCTCAATTCTCGATTCGCCATCCGTAAGAGGAATTATCAATGTTAGATGTACTGGTTCAATCAGTCCTACATCGCCTCCTCCGCCATAGCTCCATACATCTGTTGAGTAAAACTTGGCTCAAGATGAGCGTAACCGGGCCCAGCAGAATTGTGGCGAGGAAAATCAAAGCCGAATCATAATTCTAAAACCCTCGATGCAAACCGAGAAACGTTAGTCTCCAAAAGCCGAAAATTTCGTGTTACATCATGGCGAATTGTTACCTCCGCCGCCGACCGGATCATCACGGTCAAGTCTATATCAAAGGACCGAATTCACCCGAAGTCTTATGGGCTAATCTCTTTCGCTTAACCCTCGAGAAGGTCGAAATTCCTCTTCTTCAGCAGATTTTCCAAAGTTCGCTGGATGAGGAATCCAATAGAAAGGATGAGAAAACGGCGAGGAAAAAGAGAGAGTACAAGGTTCGCAGCTCCGCTGGTCCTTCTAAAGTCCCAAAGACTGCAGTCGGAACTCCCCTCATCAATTGGTGGATGAGATTGCCGGCCGCTTCTCCAACTTGAGCGCATCCGATGTCCGAGTTCGGCCAAGAACGACGCCGCCACCGTGTCCAGATAGCCTCTCATGGACTGCTCGCTAGCTACTAATAGCCAACCGCAATGAAGGAATGTCGACTCAAATTGACGGTCCGAGCTCTGGAGATCAATCTAGCACCGACATCCCATGACGCCCACAACCATGCTCAAGGCCATCCACAAGTCCACCACGAAGTTCGAGTCGCTTGCTCGGTTCCCAACATAAAGTTGGTCGTGAACCGAATCGGGCGAAAGCAAAACGACAGGAAAATAAGGCTCAATGAAGCATTCCTCCTTTACCGGAAGTGAGATACCCTCGCCCGATGTTCACTAGCCGCTGAAACAGCCAATGTCAAGTGAAGTCCGCTGTCTTCTGCGACCTCCTCGCAATCAAGGACTCACCATATTGACCGTGAGAATCGAGGGAAACATCCGAAAAGATCCACCCTTTATGAATCAGACTGCTTTTGATCTCTCAAAGCCACGCCCCTTCCATCTCGCAATCCTCTACCAATCGCAAGAAAGGAGTGGACGACCAGAACCCTGCGTCGACATCATGTCGGGCGATGAAGGACCACCGTGCCATCAACAGGTATACGGGAGCTCTACCTGCATCGAAGGGATACGATGATGGCTCATCTTCTCTCGGTAAACGCCGAACTATATCGCAACTACCTGTGAATATTGGCCACCATCACCGAAGGAGAGAGAGTTCCTTCAGGGCAAGTCAACCGCAGGTAAAGGACCTCCAAAGGTAAAGCATCATCGATTGATATGGGACCACACATTTTTAGCCGATTGCAAGATAGCCTGCTAGAAGAGTGGTCACGGATAGGCTTCACCGCATGCCACGTTGTTGCAAACTTGGTCCCCGGAGGAAAGCCATCTTTGGCATAGCCGAAGATAGGAGTTAGCCTCTACCTCTCGACGCTTCATTAACCCTCAAGGAGTGAGCGTGACAGCTTCACATATTTATTTATCCTCCAAATGCCGAATAAGTAATCATGAATCCGCTGCACTCACTTGCAATTTTCGCGCAAGGTTCGATTGGCCGAGCTATATAATAATGACAAGTGAGATCCCATAAAGTCTCATAACGGCCAGCGCAGGTTCCTTCACCGCTCCGGCCTCGATTGAGGGGAAGTACTAATATAGCATCTTCCCCATGGGTAGACCTAAATAACGATACATCTCATGTAAAGCCACCAACTCGCCGTGGTTTAGTGAAAAACGATTAACCGGATTATAAAGCTCAATAAGGTGAAGAAATGGTTGGCGCCGATTGAAGGCCATACATGGCGCATCTAATCGTAATACAGCCGCAAGCACGGTTCTCCATCCCATCGCTGAGGACGAGGGTCGCGACCCCAAGCTTACTTGACGAAAGTGAACCAAACCAAGAATCTATGATCGACGACGGTGATCTCGCCCCAATTTAGCAGGCGATTCTTCAAAGTCAGGCAGAACAAAAGCTCATCACGGGCTGTGTCCAACCCCACAATTCCCGACGAAGACCGATGATGCATTCCCGCTGGAACTCGAACCGGCCGCCGGGTAATAAACCCGCAATGAATATGATCATGCTCTCGCCGACGCCATGACATACCTGCATGTCACAAGATGGCGCCTAAGGTCGGTCAATGAGAGCCGACGGGTATCCGGAATATACAAAGGGCCTCCGCCGCCTTTGTTCAACCACCTCTCACTCGATAAGAGCCGATCCTGATCCTTAACCGAAGTCACCAACGTATAACCGCCGCAGCGTTCGAGAGCCGTATCTTTACAAGTGGCGATCGGTGACCAATAACGGAGAATGCGGAACTCCCTCA
The DNA here is from genome assembly GCA_012295165.1 of Asparagus setaceus. Taxonomy (NCBI): domain Eukaryota; kingdom Viridiplantae; phylum Streptophyta; class Magnoliopsida; order Asparagales; family Asparagaceae; genus Asparagus; species Asparagus setaceus. The sequence goes on from CM022702.1 coordinate 70,119,549, forward strand.
ACTATAGTCAATCGCATCCGCCGATGTACCGTGCAAATCGAGGCGAGATAAAAATCGCTGGATCGCCACACGTGGAATAATATTCTACTATGGCCAACCGCTGTAAGTCTAAAAGCTCCCGATGAATAATCAACTCAAATCGAAAATATTCGCTAGTAAAAGGCGCTGAATTCATCTTACATAGATTGAGTCACGACCTATAACGAAAGTATGACGATTTCATCCGATCGAGTACCCGAGAACGATAAATATAGTCGCATAAACAAAGCCGCAATATATTCCGCTCTACGAGTATGGGTACGGTGATGAGATCGCCCCGCTAAAAATATCGACATGGGTGATAAACAAGCAAAACCAATCGGAAGCGCCGGCCCCCGCAAAGAAGGATTTCGCTCTTCCCAATCGCCACAAAGGAGAACGCTGGGTCATAACGGTGTACGCACTGCGCCGGTCCCCACAAAGGAGGATTTCGTTTTCCTAATCGCCACAAAGGAGAGCGAGGCGGGATACAACGGTATATGTAACGAGAATATGATAAGTCGGGCGACCACCGAAAGAAGGAGGCGGCATTCACGCCGGGCGATGAGTTGATCGACTCTAACATGAGATCTTCGACGCATACATCGAAACCGCAAAAGAAGACAAATAAAGTCGATATGCAGCTGAAAATCGAGAAAAGGCATCAAAGAAGACCCGCCGCAACTGCCGCCACGACGGCAGGCAACGACGCACCAGATTTTTCCGGCTTCATCGACCGAAGCCAGCGCCTCCAGCGCCGACCGAAAGCCAGCGCCAAATGACGGGCCTACCATGCCAGCGCCTAATACCGGACGCTTCAAAGCGCTGCCTAAGCGCCAGCCCGCCTCAATACGCTCACGGCCTAAGATTGTGGCCGAAGCTTATATCTATTCCCTCGCTTCGGTCACTTGTAACGCACAAAAGAAAAGAAGAAAAGAAGAAAAGACGCCAGAAAACACTCGTGCATGTACCTCGTTTGAGAGAGATGAGACGGCAGAGACGAGATGAAAACAAGAGGAAAAGAGCAAGAGGGGGCCGCCTAGGTCGAGGCAAAGGAGGGTCATGAGTATTTATAACAACTCCTAATGGGCCAAATCAATTCTAATTAGGACTCTAATCAGCCCCTAATTAGGAGTCCTAATTGGAATCTTATCCGATGTCAAAATAGTGCCAAATCAGTCCGCTGATTCCGCTACTCCTCCGCTATATTTGGAAAGATTCTCAAGATTTAGTCTACAGATAACACCTTGTGAAGGCCCCATCGACGCCGAAGCAACGCTGCCGCCTAATCCTACCCAACTAGGATTACGAGTATAAACCGCTTCCAATTTGTCGAAGTTCCTAAGAATATTCTCACAAGAAATATTCTGGGATAACTCGATCGCATCGGATTGCATCGATGCGATCAAACGCTTCAATCCTACTCCAACTAGGGTTACGTAGTATAAACCGCTTCCCAATTTGTCGAGAAGTTCCCAAGAATATTCTCACAAGAAATATTCTTAGGATAACTCGATCGCACGGATTGCATCGATGCGATCGACGCGCCGCCTAATCCTACTCCAACTAGGATTACAGTATAAACCGCTTCCAAATTTTCAACGAGGAGTTCCGGAGAATAAACCCATATTTTAAGGATAACTCGATAACCCTTAATTTCCTCCGCCATAATACCCAAGAGAGGAATAATCGACAGGCATGGAAGTCATGTTGACACCGACAACGGGTCCATCTCAAGAAACTTCTCCCATCAGGAATAATCATATCCCAACAATGGTCAAAGCCGCGACTCACGAATCGAAGGCTAAGACGATGATTGAAAGCTAGATGGTCTCCTGCTTCAACTAGGAATCCCTGAGGATATCTCCACGAAAAGATCACCCTCCACTGGTTAAACCAACAACACACGGATGATGGAAGAATTAGCCGATTGAGGGTTATGAAATTCCATGTACTCATTAATGTTCAACGGTCGCCAACAAGGAGTTCGCCGACATACGGAGAAGTCCAAAAGTCCGATGGTTAATCAAACAACAACCAACCGACACGAAGTTACAAACAAAACTCACCCCCTTCAATCAAGATTTTAACAAGCGGTCGAGACAATAAATGCACCGCAGTAATCTTATCGAAATCCTACAAAGAACCGATGGTCCGAAAGAATCAAGACTTGAAGCTAACTTTTGGGACCCTCTCGCCAACCGGCGTCGGGAATCATGTCCAAAGTATTCCGTGCTCGCTTGTAAAAGAACGAGATCAAACACTTTGGAGGGTATCTGGAAGCTAAAAATACTTACAAGATCCCCGACCAACTCGCGGACGGGAGTCAATTTAATCACAACCCATCGAATGATACGGACGTCAATCGTTAAGACGCGAACCCGACAAGAAACTCACACCATTGCACAAGCACGGGCGAACGGACTTGAACACGACGGTTTTGGGATCATTGAACCGAACGAACCAAGAATTAGTCCCTAATCAAGTACGCATTTAAAACCAAGCCCTGAGATGAAAAACGCCGAAAACGCCGGAACGACGCACTTTCGCTAACTTGGTCACAACTCGCTTTCCTCATGAACTCCTCGCGTTTGGCGAACTTCGTTCATTTTGACGAACATCGCTTCGCAAACTCGTCATGCGAACTCGCTCATTTTGCTAACCACTCTTCGGCGAACTCGCGGTTTGGCGAACCTCGGTTCATTTTGGCGAACCTCGGTTCATTTTGGCGAACCTCGCGGTTTGGCAAACCTCGGTTCATTTTGGCGAACCTCGCGGTTTGGCGAACCTCGGTTCATTTTGGCGAACCTCGGTTCATTTTGGCGAACCTCGCGGTTTGGCAAACCTCGGTTCATTCAACAACCTCGTGTTCACTTGGCGAAAATCATATTTTAGCGAACCTCGTTTGCTTCACACTTGCCACTTAGTTGAGGCACTGCTAAGTGGCCGAGGTGGTTCTACCACTTTGACCGAGCCACCTCGCCAACTTAGCCGAGGCACTCGACCAGTGGCCGAGCCACCTTCGGTCGGTACAAACCCCGACTTGTATAAATAGGGGGTCTTCGATTGCGACGATCGGGTGGATTGAGGTGAATTTGCTCTGCCTTCGAGTGCGGATTCTCCGGATTTTTTTGGGGAACCTCGGACTTTTGGAGAGCTTGGACTTCACCGAGGTTGGATTTTCTCCGAGATCTCGAGAGATCTCATAGCACCGACGACGGTTCCAAGCACGGGCAGCACAAGTCCCGCCGACGCCGATCTACAAATCGCGAGGTGTTTAACCCTGGCCTGCCTACGTAATAGCGCAGGATTTCTCCTAGTAGATCTCACCCGCTCCGTGATCCTCTCCTTCGTGAGTGTGATCCCGGCGATCCTCTCCTTTGTGAGTGTGATCCCCTTAGGCTTCGCTTCTTCGCGAAACGAGCCCCTTCACATCTCAGTTCCGTAACCCTGCCCTACCTCGATCGAATTATGCTGTGGTCCACCTGACGATTCAAGTCCCCAAGACGTGCAAAGAACCGATATGTTGGTGATCTCTATATAAGAGATCCTCGTGTTTGTTCATAAAGGAAAAGTTATAATCTTTTGTTACCATTGTACGCCTTAAAATAAAAGGCATTTCTTTTGAATTTTGTTGTAGGCCAAAGAAGCCGTAAACTAATTCAAGGACAATGAATAACAAAACAACTTTCCCCGAAAACAGTCGACTAATTAATTGTTGTAGTCAACTATTAAAAAATAAATAGACTATTATATATATGCATAGCGTGTGCACATAGTCGACTAGCGACCATATTAGTCAACTAATAAGAGTATATATGCAGATGTACTTATCTTAAATTTTAATTTAGATCTTCAATTGAACATATACCTAATTCTCTTCTTAATTTAATATAAATTTCTTCTTTTAAAGGTTTTGTTAAAATATCCGCTATTTGTTTATTAGTAGATAGAAATTCTAATGTAATATCACCCTTAAGCACATGATCACGTAAGAAATGATGTCTAATGTCAATGTGTTTTGTGCGTGAATGTTGAATAGGATTTTTAGATAAATTGATTGCACTTAAATTGTCACACATTATAGATGATGTGGTACAAACTATGCCGTAATCAGATAATGTTTGTTTCATCCATAAAACTTGTGCACATGCTAAACTAGCGACAATATATTACGCTTCAGTTGTTGATAATGATACTAAATTTTACTTTTACTAAACCATGATACAAGTGAGTGTCCTAAGAAATGACACGCATTAACTTGTACTTTTCTATCGATTTGCATCCCAAGAAAATCAAGATCACTATATATTAATAAATCAAATGTGCTATTCTTTGGATAAAAAACCAAAATCAGAAGTACCTCTAAGATATCTAAAAATTCTTTTCTTGCTTTAAGATATGACTCTTTAGGATTAGATTGAAATCTAGCACATAAAATAAACACTAAACATAATATCGGGTCTACTAGCGTTAATATAAAGAAGTGATCCAATCATACCTCGATATAGCTTTTGATCAACATCCTTACCATTTTCATCCTTGTCAAGAGATGTAGTTGTACTCATTGGTGTATATTTGCTTGTTGTATTTTTCATTCCAAATCGTTTGAGCAATTCTTTAGTATACTTACTTTGGTTGATGAATATTCCTTCCTTCAATTGTTTGATTTGAAGTCCAAGAAAAATTGAGTTCACCCATGTGACTCATTTCAAATTCATCTGCATAGTCTTTACAAATTCTTGACAGAGATTATTATTAGTAGAACCAAATATAATATCATCTACATATATTTGTATTAATAATATGTCTTTATTTATTTTCTTAATAAATAGTGTAGAGTCAACCTTTCCAATTTCAAATCCGAAGACAAAAGAAATTTTTAATCTATCATACTAAGCACGAGGTGCTTGTTTAAGACCATATAAAGCTTTTTAAGTTTATAAACATGATTTGTAAATTTTTCATGTTCAAATCCGGGGTTGTTCTACAAACACTTCTTTTTAATAAACCCATTTAAAAATGTACTTTTAATATCCATTTGATATAGTTTAAAATTCATAAAACATACAAATGCAAGTAAAATTCTAATAGATTCTAAACGAGCTACAGGGACATAGGTTTCATCATAATCCATACCTTCTTCTTGATTATATTCTTGTGCAACTAATCGGCTTTGTTTCTAACAACTTGTCGATTCATCTAATTTATTTTGAAAACCCATTTGGTTCCTATAATGGATTTATCTTGTGGTCTAGGTACACTATCCCAAATATTATTTCTTATAAATTGATTTAATTCATCTTGCATAGCTTCTATCCAAAAATTATCAAGTAAAGCTTCTTTTATATTTTTAGGTTCTATTCTTTGAGACAAATGCAACATGAGCAATTAAATTATAATGAGATCTAGTAGTGACTCTATCGAAATATTTTCAATAATCAAATCATGTGGATGATTTCTAACCTCTACAAAATTTTTGGTAAATCATTTTGTAAATTATCATCTTTTAAAATATCTAGCATTGGAGTATCATGAATAGAATCATCTAAATCATCATCATTATTTAAATCACAGATATTTTTGTAAAAATTTTATCAAAAGAAACGTGCATAGATTCTTCAATAACTAAGGTTCTTTTATTATATATTCTATAAGCTTTACTATGATTAGAGTATCTAACAAAAATTCCTTCGTCGATTTAGAATCAAATTTATCCAAATTATCTTTTGTATTTAATATAAAGCATTTACAACCAAAAACTTTAAAATAAGAAACTTTAAGAATTTTATTATAAAATAATTTATAAGGTGTTTTCTTTAAAATAGGTCTTAATAAAACTCTATTTAAAACATAACATCACGATGAATCTGATACGCCCAAAAATATTTTGGTAAATTACTATCGCATAACATGGTTCTAGCACATTCTTGTAACGTTCTATTCTTTCTTCCTATAACTCCATTTTGTGGGGTTGCTCTAGGAAAAGAAAAAGTATGAGAAGTACCATTTTATCACAAAAGGTTGTAAAAGTTTATTTTCAAATTCTCCTCCATGATCGCTTCATTATAGTAATTATAAAAGAGACTTTTGATTTTAGATTTTCTTACAAAAGATAGAAAATTTATTAAAAGCATCATTTTTATGTTTAAGAAACATTACCCATGTAAATCTTGAAAAATCATCAATAATTACTAATACATATCTACTTCCATTTAATGATGCTACTCTTGAGGGACCGAAAAGATCAATATGAATTAATTCTAGTGGTTTACTTATAGAAATTATATTTTTATTGAAAGAAGATTTATGCATTTTTCTTGTTGACATGCATCACAAAAATTATCTTTATAAGAAAGTTTAGGTAAACCATTTACGTAATCATATTTAGAAATTTTAGAAATATGTTTAAAGTTAACATGACTAAAACGTTTATGCCATAAAATAGAATCATTAGAAGATGCAATAAGATAATGTTTATTAGAAACATTATCTATAGATAAAACATATATATTATTCTTTCTATGACCTTTATATAAAATAGTAATCCAATCAATATCATAAATTAAGCAAGATTCTTTTTCAAAAGCGATTTTAAAACCTTTATCACAAAGTTGACTTATACTAAGTAAATTATGTTTAAGACCATCAACTAATAAAATATTATTAATAATAGGTTTTTAGGATTACCAATAGTTTTAATACCGATCACCTTTCTTTTGTTGTTATTCCCAAAGTGACAAGACCACCATCCTTATTTTGAACAGATGACAATAATTATATGTTTAGGTCATATGTTTAGAGCAACCGCTATTTAAAATCCACCTATCTTTTTTACTACCTAAAAGATAAACATTTATTAATTTGGTACCCATTTTATGTTGGGTCCATGATAATTAGTCTTTGGAAATCAAACCCATGAAGAGTTTGATTTGCCAATATATTTAGTTGATAAACAAACATCTTTAATAAATATAGAAATATAAATTTTTTCTTTAAAGGAGTTAATTCTTTAGGCACCCAACTAGATAAGTATTTTGATTTCTTTTCACATAAAACATTATTTTTCAGATAAGCATGTGAAGAGATAACATTGTTTTCATATGATTTTGAAGATGATTTTACAAAAGTGATTTTCTTAGAAATATCTTTATTAGCATGAAAACCCAAACCTTTTGTCTTTTGATATTCTTTTGATATGAAAGTAAATTTTTAGATTTTCTTTATCTTTATTGATTTTACTGACATTTAAATATATGTCATCATATTTTGATTTAATAGAAGAAATATCTTTATCTAAAATACTAATGTGAATCTTTAAATCATTGCATTCGATTTTAGATAAATATTCTCATTAGTCAAAGTATAATTTTCTTTAAGTAAAGATTCATTTTCATTTTTCAATTTACTTTCATGAGAATTAGAATTTGTAGAAGAATTTATATTAGAAATTTCATCAAATAATCTTTTATTTTCACCTTTAAGAAAATTATGTGAAGCCTTTAATCTCAAAAATATTTTATATAATTCATTAAAGGTATCTAAAAGTTTTTCATTCTCATTTACCTCATCTTGTGCCATAAAGCACATATGGGTGCTTTCATTTTCTTTGATTTCTTTATCGAAGATCTAATCATCACTATCATCCCATGTAGGCTGTCATAGCATTCTTTTTCTTATTACTTTGAGTATTGTTGAAATTGTTGAAATGATTCGATTTTTGCTTATTCTTCGATAATGGACAGTCTTTCTTCATATGTCTGGTTTGTTACACTTGAAACAAACAAGTGAGTTATTTGAATTTAAAATTTTAGATTTAAACTTACCTTGTTTTATAAATTTTCGAAATTTGCGTGCAAACATGCTCATTTCTTCATCATCACTATCCGAATCTTCTTTATCTGAAGTAATATTGAATGCAAATACTTTCTTGTTCTTTGTTTCATCTTCATTCTTTCTATCTTCAATTTGAACTTCATAAGCCATTAAGTTACCGATAAGATTTTTCACTGTTAGAGTCGATAAGTCATTTGTTTCTTCTATTGTGATAATTTTCTTTTCCCATTTTGGAGTAAGTGAACGGAGTATCTTTCGTACCATTTTCACTTGAGTGTATATTTTTCTAAGACCAATGAGAGAATTAGTAATGTCGGTGAATCTTATAAACGTCTCTCCAATGGTCTCGTTTTCCTTCATTCTGAACAATTCAAACCTGTGTACAAGAACACAAATTTTAGATTCTTTAACCTTATTTGTACCTTCATGAGTTACCTCAAGTGTGTGCCAAATATCGTATGCAGATGTGGCCGTTTACACCCTGTTGAACTCATTCTTGTCAAGTGCACAGAATAAGACATTCATTGCTTTAGAATCCAAATTTGCGTTGTTCCTTTGAGATGCAGTCCATTCTGCAAAAGGAGTAGTTGGCTTCTCGTATTTAGTTTTCACAATATTTTAAAGTTCGTAGCCAATTGATTGAAGATAGATTTTCATTCGGCACTTCTAGTAGTTGTAATTCAAGTCATCAAACATTGGTGGATGATTGGTAGAATGTCCTTCCTTAAATTGTGAAGTTGAATAAAAAGTTAATGCCATCTTTCACCTTGCTCTGATACCAAATGTAAGATCGCTGATCTAATATACTAAAACACTAGAGGGGTGAATAGTATTCTTTAAAAAATTATGCAAAGTAGATTATAAATTACAATAAAAATAACATCAATCACAGAAATTTCACAAACACAAACAATAATTTTTATACTGGTTCCACCAATCCTGGTGTACATCCAGTCCCTAAGCAAATCCCGCTTGAGAGTTCCACTAAGATTTTAAAAAGCTATTACAAAATCTAAAAGCAAACCTAACCAATTTGTAAGACCCTGCAAATTGCACACAATCTCTTCACCAAGAGATCAACACCTCTCACAATTGAGAGAAATCTTCCTTTGAAGTAAGAATAACAATTGATCCTAAAAGCCTTGAATGTATAGTAAAGTGCAGCAATGGCTTAGGATACTTTCTTTTTATAATCTCTGGATGATGCCAAATTAATTTGTATGTAGGATTAATATCAATGGTAAAATCAGATTTCACTTTTTCACACTTAGACAAAAATCTGAATTTTTTGAACTCTTTTGAATGTGCAAATTTTAAAGCTTATAGATAGGAATGCGTTGTGACTTTTTCTGAACTTGTAGCCTATTTATATCCCTTAGAAAGACACAATTTTAAACCAAAGAAACGGATATAAACTGACAAAAACAGTCACAAATTTAAATTCTAAAAAGTCAGAAAACTATCTTAGTAGTCGACTAGTAGTCATTATAGTCGACTAATTTGTGTAAGAACAGATTCTGTAAAACTGGAAAATTACTTAGTAGTCAACTACTCTGTTTAATTAGTCGACTACTCTGTAAAAACAGAAAGTCTGGAATTTAAATTCAAAGCTTAGTAGTCGACTATAATATGTATAGTAGTCGACTATATTGTAATTTTACAGAATCTTAAAATATGTCTAAGTCTTAATTAGTCGACTACTTGTATATTAGTTAGACTATTTTGTAAATAATGAGAAACTTATATTTAACACAAACCTTTGAATAGTCGACTACTATTCTAATTAGTCGACTATTAAGGGATGAAAAGATATGAATACAATATGTTTAGACTTATAAATTAACTATAAACTCTAATGGTTAACATAGGAGATTTCTATTATTAACCAACACACTAATCATGTGTTGGTGTGTTCTAAATGTGTGTGTGTGAGTGATCAAGGCTTGTACAAATTTTCTAAGTAAAAAAGATTAAAAAATTACATTGAGCTCTCATCTTCACAATGCCTTGAACTCATCTTGCACTTGTCCATATATGTTTAAAGTTGATATCTGCATTGACAAATTAGTGCACACACATATATATATAACACATAGTATAAATTGTTATCATCAAAACATCTTGGGAACATAATATTCAACACGAACTTCCATGCAGATAATGATCTGATCTGGGTCGTGGTCTATATCAACGTCCTCCCAAGATCATTGAGTCGAGATGTCAGCCCTACAAAAAATAAAGGGATGAATATTTCAGAATCCTCAACTCAAAAGCCGGCATAGACATCCTTAGTAGGATAACTCATACCTGCTTCCATCGGCACAGCTTCATGGCTCGGAGGGGCTATCGGAGAAGTAACCACCGTTGACGTACCAACTGATGCAGTTGGTCTCACGACGTGTTCATCGGGCGGGGTAGCCGCCATAGCAGCCGACTCGTGAGGAGCATCAGAATGAGGAATTGGAAAATGGGCCTCGGTAGGAGTTCCTGTTAGCAACAAAATTCCTCAAATGCGTCAAATTGTAGCCGTATTAGTCAAAAATGACTAGTCCTACAAGTAACGGGGGAAGAAACTCGTACCTTTAGAGGAGCGAGCCCCACGATCTTCAGGGATTGATGGCTCAAATGGCATAGCACCGAAAAGATGATCTTCTCGGGGAGAGCCATATATCAAGTCGACCATGGGGGTGTCCACAAGCAGGCCATCTTCATCAAAATCAGTATTTCGAGGGTTTTAAACCAGCCCCAATTGGGCCCAAATCAGTCCCAAGCTGGGTCAAGCCAAGCCCGGGTCAAGAAAATTCAAATCAGAGCCGAAACGGACGTCAAAACAGCCCCGAATCAGCCCGACGATTGAGTCCTCCTTGTTTCTCTCTCCCTCACTTGGAGGGACCCGCGGATTAATTATTCAGCGGGGATATCACCCATTACGGGTCAATTTTCATCCGGCTCAATTTGTTTGGGCCGCAGAATTACTCCAAAAAGGTATATGATTCTAAACTATTTTCTATTTTTGTCGAGAAGTTCTTGGAAAATATTCTATATTTTAAGGATAACTCGACAACCTCCATACGGGTATATGAGGATGAACTAATTCCCGAAACTCCAGTAAACGTACGAGTATAAACTGTGTTGACGCCGGTCAACGCGTCGCAACATAGAGTCGCCGATCGAAGGTTGGATTTCAAAGAACATTATTCGACGCCGGTCAACGCGTCGCGATGGAGAAATTTGCCGATTGAAGGTTGAGTCTCAAGAAATTGGATGGTCAGTCATACGACAAATCACCGACACGAGTTAAAGCAAAAAAACCCACTTAACGGCTTTAGTTCAAGATTTCGATAGCGGTCAGACAATAAATGCAGCACCGTGACACTTTCAGACGTTCGACAAAGCACCGGATAGTCCGATAGAATTGGAGAAATCAAGATCCGAAGCCATTTTTCAGGTCCTGTTACACTGACTGAAGGTTTGGACCTATCATATCCAAAGTATTTCGGCTTCTTCTATAAAAGAGCGAGACCGAAATACTTTGGAGGTTGTATCTGTAGGCGTTGAAAATTACCTATAAATCCCCGAACATGACTCGTGGCGGTGAGTTGACAATCGACGAGCCATCCGACGACGTGGCGACCAACCGTTGACGACATAAAGCGACGCCAACGCATGAAGTGAGTCGACGAAGTGCATGAAGCGAGTCGACGAGGTGTTCAAGTCAGGGAAGCAACGAATCGCATGCGATTGACGAGATAAACTCGAATCTGAAGCGTCAGATCGGTGAGCGAAGCGAAGTGGCAAAGCGACGAAGCGTGAAGCAACGAATCGTATGCGAGAGACGAGATAAACTCAACTGTGAAGCCTCGAATCAACAAAGCCGAAAACTTCGAACTAAATCAGATTTGGATCGATGAAATCGGAACGTCGGACTCGGATCGACGTAATCGGAACGTCGAAAATTTAGAAATCGGACTCGGGAAAAACCAAAAAATAGCGCCACTTGGCGGCTCGGCCAAAACCGAGCCACCAAATGGTGGCTCGACCAAAGCGAGCCACCATTTGGTGGCTCGGTGGCCGCATGCTTTTTTTTCGACCCGAACCGGTTCCCGGGTTTATAAATAGGGGAGGGGTCTTCATTTGCACAGAGCCGAAATTTTTGAGAGAAGCCGAAGCTCTGCCGGATCAAGATCTGAGTTTTGGGAGAAAGGGGGAAGCTTTATCGGATCAGACTCTACATCGACTCCAGATCTGAGATCTCGTCGAACTTTATTTGCGTAAAGTGCTCGAGTTCGTCGGATCTGAGATCTGATCTACACCTCATACCCTCAGGATCAAACCTTGCTTTGATCCTAGGAAGAGTGGTGATCTCGCTTTGTCGATTTCACTCACTACGGCCATTATTTCCTTTGTGAAATAATCTCGTCAAGTCGTGTAGATCTCACATCGGATCACGATCGCGCGGCGGTCCACGGATGGAACAGAGTCCCTGGCACAGGCAAAGACACCCACGCAAGCGAGGATCCGATAAATGGATCCCGCGTTTGCTCAGAGCGAAAAAGTTTTAATTTTTTTTTATTTTCGTTGTAAGCCTTATAAAAAGGCGAGCTTTTTCTTGAATTCATTTATAAACGCCCAAAGTTTGTAATGAGTTCATCAATGAAGATCAAATCAACTTTTCCTGCGAACAATTTCTTTCTTTCTTTTTTTTTTCCTTTCATCTGGAGCTAGTTTATCATGGCTATTTTTCTACGTTATGCAGTTGATGATACTATTGAAATTGGAAACTTTGATCCAAAAATTGTGACGTTCTGGGTATATAATGGTAATTGCTCTCAAATCCGTAAGTTATTTTGTCATGTTTTGCAATTTTACCGATTTACTAATTTCCTAACCATGCAGATAGTAGATTAAAAGGGATTTTCCTTGAGAGTGGAAGTCCGGAGGTATTATCTAACTCCTTTGTTGATATAATATTTCTTATTTCCTTATGCTAGGGCAAATAGATATTTCAGAGAAATTATTTTTGTAAAGAAGTTTAAGCACTTATGAAAGCTATTTATATTATGAGACTAGTGCATGTTGACGGAGTCAAAGCTTGCATAATGCAGCTTTTCACTTCTGTAGGTGAAAATAGTAGACCACGTACCAATATGCTGTTTTGTCGTATACAATGATTTTACCGTTTATCTGAATTCTAGGTCTGAAAATTTGTGTTTTACCAACAATTTAGCTTGATCTGATTAAGTTGTTTCAATGCTATTAATCTTTTGCGAAGCAGTTTGTCTTCTGGCCACCCCTTGAAAAATTGAGACCTCAAATCCTAATACCTCATTACACCTCATTACCATGCCCCTAATTTGGTGTCATAAGAAACTTTCAATCTTGCACTTTCTTAGATATTAACTAGTTTTAAGTGTTTTCTTCTCATGCTTTCAGGAATTTGGTCTCCTTCCTCGGCTTGCAAGGTTGCAGCCAACAGTGGACAAAGAAAAGCTTAAGAGTGCATCTTCTGTTGAAGCCGCATTAGAAGTTGTGAGAAATCCCTTCAGGTTGCCCTCTGAGGTCATTGCAGGATATAATGTACCTCGCCGCCTCATCTCAAAATCCATGCCACAGTATCCTACAATTTTTCACCCTTCTCTTTCTTGCGTTAGTGCTACCATTCCTTCTCCATCGTGTTTAATCACGGTTACAGTGTTTTCTTGATTATAAATTATAGTTCGGGTTTATGCTATTCGTTCCTTTTTATAGACCAAGCTATTGTTCCTTTTGTACAAACTTGTAGATTTTATTTGTAGAACTTAATGGTCGTTGCCCGGTTTTACATGACAAACGAGAGGATAATGATTTTTGATAGGAATAATAGAAAGATATATGTGTACTCAAACAAGTGAAATTATGTGATTAATGTTCAGTAAGTTCTGTTTTGAACGCTCCTCATTTTCTTTGTTTTTGTGATACAACTCTCCCATCTACTGTTTGTATGGGATGAGTTCTTACTATTGAAATCTTGTTTGGGTTTTAACCATCAAGGAAGCTAACCATCATCCTCTAATTGGCCTTATGATCCCTTTGCTTTTCTTTTGAAGATCAATGAGAGTAGACGTACCCACCATAACGATTTGTATGGCTCATTCTAGTTGATATACTACAAAATCACTAGTGAAATACAATCAGACTCTGCACGTCACTATTTTTAAATACGTTTGTTTTGTAGAACTAAAATAGAATACAAACTATAGTGCATTTGGTATAATTTCACATGTTTTCTTATTGTCACTTTTTCATTATAATCCCACTGGCTCAGCTGAATTTTCCAAAATTGTTTGCATTAATTTTTAAAAGATTTTAGTGGGGGACAGCGTGAGATCAAAACTTGTGGGCCAATAGATTTGAGGCCTGGAGGAATTGCCAGGAGCCGAAGTCCTGGCCTAACATCTCACTTTCATACGCTTTAATTTTACCGAATAGTTATTGAGATTACTTGCCCTTGGGTTCAAGATAACTCCAAAAATAAAAAAATAAAAAAAAATAAAAAAAGGAGAAGAAAAGATCACCAACTTGGAAACGTCTTACCTCGACGAGCAGTCTTTTTTGGCCGACAGTTCAAGTCGCACCAATGCAAGCGTCTTGCTTTTTCTGAAAAGAATTGGTTGAAAACGAAGGCGAAACCACAACAGAAGTTATCCAAAGAACTAATATGAAAATTCTCGCACAGATGACAATCACATAACATTTATTTATAAAAACTATTTTGATTTTTCTTAAAGATCATAAATATTTATTTTTAAGAGGAATATATAATTAATGATAATTTCTTAATTTATATATTGAAGATAGAAACTTTAGAAATAAAAGTTATTAGCTCTATATTGTTCGCGGGGAAAGTCGGGATGATTGTCATTGCTTGAATTTGTTACAAACTTAGGGCACTTACAATGAGATTCAGAAAAAAGATCGCCTTTCTATAAGGCTTTACAACAAACAATCAAAAAGATTACAACCTTACTCCCTTTCTGAACAAACGCGAGACCCGTTTATCGGATCCTCGCTTGCTTGGGTATCTTTACCGGTGCTGGGGACTCTTTTTCGTCCGTGGACCGCCGCGTGATCATGGTCTGATGCTTGATCTGATGCGAGACCTACATATCTACGGATAGCGGATAGCGGGTAGCGGGTCGAAACTGGGCCTAAAATCCAGATCTCACTTTGACACAGTCTCCCCTTTCTCCCAAAAATCCAGATCTGAGCAAATGAGCCCTCCTCATATTTATAGCCTTTAAAAGCGGATAGCGGGTCGAAACTGGGCCTAAAAGCTCGCTAGCCACCTAGGTGGCTCGGCCACCTAGGGTCCGGCCTTAGCCAGAGCCACAGAGTGGTTGGCCGAGCCTAGGCGGCTTCGTTTTCGGGTTTCGAGCTTTGTCCCGTCATTTTCTGGTTTTTCTCGACTTTTTGACGTTCCGATTCCGTTGATCCCGAGTCCGATTACGTCGATCCAAGTCCGATTTGGCTCGGAGTTATCGGTTCGCCGATTCGAAGCTTCGCGGTTGGATTCATTCCGTCGCTTGCATGCAATCTGTCGCTTCGTCGATTCGGACGCTTTGCGTCGATTTGCTTCATTCGCTTATCTGACGCTTCGCGTTGGGTTCATCTCGTCGATTAGACGCGATTCGTCGTTTTGTTGATTTGGACGCCTCGTCGACTTGCTTCATGCGCTTCGTCGACTCGCTTCATGCTTTGACGTCGCATTATGTCGTCAACGATCGGTTGCCTCGTCGTCGGATGGCTCATCAATTGTCAACTTGCCGCCACGAGTTATGTTCGGGGTTTTATAGGCAATTTTACACGCCTATAGATACCCCCTCCATAGTGTTTCGGTCTCGCTCTTTTATAGAAAAGCGAAATACTTTGGATATGATAGGCCCAAACCTTCAGTCGGTATAACAAGACCTGAGAAGTGGCTTCGAATTTTGATTTCTCCAATTCCTTCGGACTATCCGGTGCTTTGTTGAGTGTCTGAAGGTGTCACAGTGCTGCATTTATTGTCTGACCGCCGTCGAAATCTTGCATCAAGAGCCAATGAATGAGTTTTGTTTTAACTCGTGTTGGTGAGTTGTCGTCGAACTGACCATCCAATTTGTTGAGACTTAACCTTTGATCGGTAAATTCTCCATCGCGACGCGTTGACCGGCATCAAAATTCTCTCGAAATCCAACCTTTGATCGGCGATTTCTCTATTGCGACGCGTTGACCGGCGTCGAAATTTTCTCGGAATTCAACTTTTGGTCAGCGAATTCTTCGTTGCGACGCGTTGACCGGTGTCAAAATTTTCTCGGAATCCATCCTTTAACCGGCGAATTCTTCGCTGCGACGTGTTGACCGACGTCAACATAGTTTATACTCGTACGTTTACTAGAGTTTTCGAGAATAGGTTTATCCTCATGTACCCGTTTGGAGGTGGTCAAGTTATCCTTAAAATACAAAAAATATTTTCTAGGAACTTCTCGACCAAAATAGAAAATAGTTTCTACTCATATACCTTTTTGGAGTATTGAGGGAGCAGTTTATACTCATATACCTGTCGGAGTCTTTCCGTGGCCCGAATAAATTGAGTCGGATAAAAATTGACCCTTAATGGGTGATATCCCCGCTGAATGATTGTTCAGGGGTCCCTTCAATTATGTGGGAGAGAGAGACAGGGAGAAGGCGGCAATCGCCGGGCTGATTCGGGATTGTTTTGATGCCCGTTTCGGCTTTGATTTGGAATTTTCTCGATCCGAGCTTGGCTTGACCCGGCTTGGGACTGATTTGGGCCCAATTGAGACCAATTTGGAAACCTCAAAAACCCACTTTTTCAGGTAAAAATGAAAGGAAACCGATCGCCAGGCCGATTCGGGGCTGTTTTGACGTCCGTTTTGACCCTGATTTGAATTTTACCAGCCCGAGCTTGGCTTGACCTGGCTTGGGGCTGATTTGGGCCCAATTGAGACCAATTTGGAAACCTCAAAAACCCACTTTTTCAGGTGAAAATAAGAGGAAACCGATCACCGGGCTGATTCGGGGTTGTTTTGATGTCCGTTTTGACCCTGATTTAAATTTTACCGACCAATCTTAGCTTGACCCGGCTCGGGACTGATTTGGGCTCAATTAGGACCAATTTGGAAATCCAAAAATTCACCTTTTCAAGTGAAAATCCCGCCCCTTTTATTCTCTCCTTTTCCTTGTAGGATTCGTCGAAAACTTGCCTTTTTCTCTTTTCTTTCTTCCCTTTTCCTCTCCTATTTGGTTTGGGCCACCCCATTTCCAAATCCACATTGATTTGGGCTAGAGAAAACCCAATCTCAAGGCTATAAAACCCGGTTCCCTCCATCTCAAAAAAATCACTTTTTTTCTCCTAGGTTTTTTCGGCCGGTCGACCCCCCATCTCCCCTTCACTCGGGTTTTTTCGTCGTTCCTTCGCCTCACCTCCCTCAAACTCCAGCGAGCATCCAAGGTGCAGGTCTTCTCTTTACTTTGGTTCCAACAACTCGCTCAAATCCTCGTGCTATTTAGATTTCTGAGGCCCCTTAATCTCTCTTTCAGATTTCGGTTTGTCGGGTCCTCGAGCTTTCTTCCTAGAAAATCCTCCATAACTCCTTGCATATTTAGTTTTTATTTCAATAAATAAATCTGTGGGTATGCATGCAAGGGTTTGGGGGTTTGATTTCATGCCTCAAATTGGGTTATTTGAGAGAAATTGCATGAAATCTGAAGGATTTCGGGTCATGAAAAGAGGGCTGAAATTTGAGGGGTTTTTATGCAAAAATTGGATTGTAATTTGGAGGGTTGGTGTGCCAATGATTGCTGGGAATTCATAAATTTTTATTTTGGCCAAAATTTGGGGGGTTATATGCAAATTGTGGCTGAAATTCAGGGGGTTTTGTGCAAAAAGGTTGAAATTCAGGGGTTTTATGCAAAAACAGCCCAAAACTTTGGATTCAAGGGGGACTTGGATGGCTGAGGGTTTTGGGACTAAAAGTGACTTCAATGGCTGAAATTTCAGTCCAGACCCGAGGGTATTTTGATTATTTTACGGCCAAATTTGATCCGGGGAGGTTTTCGGGCGAAAATCGAACCCGATGTAGCTCCTGTGGGTTTAACTAGAATTTAACCATAAACCCCATATTTTTTTGTAGGATTTTGGTTAAAATTTGTAGTTCCCCCTTTTGCATCTGACTTTCTGATTTATTGTGCAGCTAGCCATGTCAGGGAAATCACGAGCTTCGAGGAGTCAGCCTGCTACTCCGTCGCGTGAAAGTGCGCCTCCGTCATTTGTTGGTGAGCTTTTTCACCCTTAAAGCTTGTGCATAACATCTTGCATTCCTGCTTTGTTCTCCTTGGTGAGGCAATTGGGAAGAGCCTTGATTCTCCTTGGTGAGGGTCGACGCTTCAAAGATAGGTTTTGCTTAGCCAAAATCTATCTCATAGCAATTAGTGGGGGCGATTCTGTACTGCGTCATGTTCCGTAGGACGAAGTATGTTGTCGCTTTATCTGCGCGATAGTACACGTTGCCCTATGGGTGCATAATGCGGCCAGAATCGTCTCTCCCAATATAAGGCAGTGACTTTATCCCGCAGATTTGCAAGATGAGTTCGACTCCTTATATTGCTTTTATGAGATTCTAGCGAATATTTATTACTCGTTTTCAGTTGAATATCCATAAATTCAATAATAGACATTATTATTATTCTTCTTAACCAAAGACTTACCTCTAGAACTGGGGTCTCCCATAACCCAACCCCTTCCCCACAAACCCCACCCTTACCTCCCAAAAACACCAAAAAAAAAGCAAAAAACAAAAACAAAACAAATAAACAAACAAAAACAAAAAACTTTCATGTTATTAAAAATCGGATTCCGTTGGTAAGAGTTTCATGAGAATGTTCCAGATAACCTTTGATACTATTTCTGGGTTTTCCTCCCCACCCAACCAACATCATGGTTGTAACCAGTTATCAAATCCACCTTTGAGAACATGCGCCTACGCCCACTCAGAACTTGGGCATAGGGTCAAATCAATATAGTTCAACGCTCTAGTCTTATAGTGGCAGCTCCCATCCTTCTTTGGTCCTAGCACTGCTGGAGTAGAGCAATGGCATCACATATGACCCTTATCTCGTAAACCTTATACTTGCATACGAATCTCTACTTTTTCATCTAGGGGGTTCTTACTATATAAAGTCATAAGTTTCTCCTTTAAGCAAATAATCACTAACTTGCTACGCATGTTTCTTTCTTCTGTAAAGAAAAAAAAAATCTACAAAGAACTAAAAAGGCTATGAGTCATCGGACATTGTACAAACAGACAGGATGACAACAACTCTTCAGCAAGACTCTCCTTCCAGTCTCTTTAAAGTTATCTGATGTTTACACTGTCAGAACTATATCTTGCAACTATAAACAGCCGTAGTCAACCAAAAAGTAAACTTTAATAAGGTACTTCAGGCTCCTAAAATCAAGGCAACTGCAACTGAATGCAGTTCTACAACATCAAGGACAAACCCATTTTCCTTGTCTTTCATATACATTCCCTATCAAAAATCAAAGAATAACAAGCTCTTCACATCATTGTGGGGATACGTTGAAACTATGTTGGTGAATAAAGGATTAGGAGAAACCAGCATATGCTGAAATTAGGTTGGTGAACAAAGGAAGAAGAGATATTAACTATTTTATTAATTGCCAGACGGTTCAAAACTCAAGGTCATTAACAAATAAGATAGTTCAGGTCTTCAGTGAGACTTTTTGATAGTCTGTTGAGTCAATTATGTAATGTTTCAAATTTCCTACTGATTGTTTGATATGGAAGCTGTCATGCCAAGATTGTCCGTAGGGTGATCAATAAAATGAACCTCTAAACTGAAAAATCTCATTAAATATTCATCCACAAGTCTACACGCCCATATATACTAGATATAAGATATTAGGAAGGTTCATAGTCACCTGGACTGCTGATACCAGAGGCGTGTCCCAAAAATCAGGAGCTGGAAGCCAGGTAAAAGCAGCTCTATGTGAATATATACCTCATGTAAAGGTTCTGTTATTTTATTCAGTGCTGTAGTATAAAAGTGTAACCAACTATATATGAAGTTCTCATATAGTCCACTACCAATAGTAACTAGATTACTCTGAGTCTACTTAAAGAACTTGAACATGATTAAGATTTGTATATTGACCTGTATAGTTCCTTACACACAGTACGCACTTCTGTCTTTACAGTCACAAGCTCTAGAAACTGATCCTTCTCAATCCTCTGCTCCAAGATTTTCTTTGCCTGAAAAGAATGTGGAACATGAGAAGCAAAAGTCACCACTAAAATACATGATAGTGATCAACAACACCAATCTCCAATCCAATCAATCATTAAAAGAATACCTCCAGAAGTTCTTTCTCATGCTCCTTATATATATCCTCAACTCTTCTTTTGAGCTCAATGAAATCATATGCACTTGTATACATGAAAGACAGATACTCCAGCTCTGACTGCAAAAGAACATCCATGTTCATGAGAGAGGGAAACCATAAGCATGTGTAAGAAATGTGCTTTATGTTCCTTGTAACTCGAGAATATATTATTTGATCCAAGGGTTTAATTTTGGTAACTTATTATCAACTGCGAGCCAGAACAAAGATCTTAGTGTAATTTCTAGTCAGGTTACATACTCAAGCAAACAAGATGAAGTACCAAAAGAAGCCACAAATATGATTTGAACGCATGTAAAAGTGAATTTCCAATTAGCAAAGTAACTGCAGATATGATTGAAATGTGCATAAATGTGCACAAGTACACTATGGCAAAAAAAAATTTTACATAATAAACCCCCTATTAAGATATACCTTGATCTGGTACATCCCAAGAAGCTTTGCTAAAGGGGCAAACACCTGCAAGGTCTCCAACGCAATGCTGGACTGCAAACCAAAGCAGCTTAATTAAAATACCTAAATAAATGACAGCGTGCAAATTGTGTTGTGAAAACGTACTTGCTTGTGCTGAGGCATGTGTGAGAGAGTACGCATGTTATGTAACCGGTCCGCAAGTTTGACAATGATAACCCGTACTTAAATGGATCATTCAATAATTTTTCAATGAGTGGAATAAGTAGAAAATAATTACTCAAATGATTTTACCTCTTCTGTCATGGCAAGGAACATTTGCCTCAAATCATTAGCTTTCACATCCTGTGCTGAATTATCCACATCTTTACACTTGAGTTTACCCAGCTTGGATACCTAATCAATGGGAAAATATGAGAAACATACTCAAATATTTTCTGCAGGTAATCTATAAAATGAACGACTTAAAGCAACAAACAACCTTTGTTTCTCCTTCAACAATGTGCCTCACTGTAGCACCAAATTCTTTCTCTATTCTTTCAAATGTGAGACTAGTGTCTTCAACTGTGTCATCCAATAAACCAGCTGCAATAGACTCCCAGTCCAGCTCCTAAGTGAATTTGAAAAATATGCTGAGACAGAGAATTTGCAGTAAGAAAATTCTTCTGGTAATTATAGGACACATTGAAGAATCCATCTTTCAACATAGACCTGATTCTTGACCCACTTACAAGTTCTCCAAGAATGCGTGCAACTTCAACTGGATGAATGATGAAAGGCTCCCCACTTCGCCTCTTCTGACCATTGTGTGCTTCAAAGGCCAGCTGCACTGACCAAAGGAGCACGTCAACATGTAAGCATTCAAATATTACACATAGTGACATCATAAATCGACAAAATAGAACCTTACAGTACTAATTCTTTCAGTCATTCTAAGGAATGCCTACCTTTAGAGCATCATTCACTAAATTCAACTCCTCAGGAGCAAGATATGAAATTGCAGGTTTCAGATCCTGGTGCAATGGTGAAAAACATAAGCAATGAAGCTGATAATAGCTTCTGGTAATCACTCCAATTATCACTTAATGGGTCCCTGAGAGTAAAAGATTATTGCTATCTACAAAAATATTTACTATATAAGGAAGTGTGACAAATGTGTTACTTCAGAAAAAGTGCATAAGTGGCATAATTGTGGCATAAGTGTTAGTTTCAAAATAACTACAAGTGCTACCTAGGGAAGTCTGGTGAAGCACTCTAAGAAAAATAAATGCTATTTGTTCCCTGAATCTATATATACCAAAAGATTAAGATTTTATTGCAAAGGCGATACTTCAGAAACTAAGAACTTTTGCATTCATCATAAGCAGGATAAGAAGCGCTGGAGTGAGAATTCTAATACCATAAACATAGATGAGAGGTAAGCAAGAATATTCATAACACTTGGCATTAATAAGGATCATATGACCATGTACATATAGTTTGAACAGATATTGTCACAAGTCACGATTCATGGAAGAAATGAGCTACTGAAAGCTACAGCAAGAAGGGAAGGGTGCATGAGAGGATGTTCCTATAAAATAGCAAAAGTCCAATACCAAGTGTTAATTATTGTAGAGTTCTGAGGAAATGAAGATCATAGGTGGTATCCAATAAAACATTTTAAAGAAGTAATTATGAAAACTTATTACAGATTATAGAAGCATAAAAACCTAATGTATCCTACACGTCCTACAAAAGGCCAACTCGAGATATATATTGGACATATAGAGGTACGGTGAGGGGGTGAGCTGGTGTACACAGTGATAACTATATAGTGGGAATGAAGAAAGAAAGAACCAAATGAGATAAATTTGCAGGATTATTCTCTCTATTTCCCCAAAACAAATTATCAAATGTCAAGTAAACGCACAAGATTTGCCAACCCTCTCTTAACATTCAAAGTTACCTTTGATCTTTCTGTTATGTCCAGTTATCTCATCCTTAAATCTTCCCCTAGGTAGAAATAAGATTTCCTCAAGCACTCATATTTTTATGGACAAATTTGTAGTAAGCAAGGAAAGAATCTGAGAGATGGTCAGCATTCATAAAGAAATGATCTAAAACTTCTCAAAGTGGAACAAAAGAGAAGGTTTCATTTCTTTGCTATGCAATCTGCAATTCTTCCTTCATTTTCTCAACTGTCAACAACAATATAATATATGTATTAAACAAATATAAAGTGGGATCTTTTACATGATTCGTACTCGATGCATACAACTGCAAAGTGCAAACAATAGTTTAGGCATATCTCACGCTTTTGCAACAAGTCCTCAGTGAATCAGCTCTTTGGTGCCATTAATATAGACAATATCGGCAATGCAAAGTTACCATTTTCTGATTCCATTTCATAAGTATCTAGGTAAAGCAATAAATAAAAGAGATCTATCGAGTGTATCCTTCCTACTATCTTTTTCAATAAGAAAAAGTAGTTGCTATAAGAAAATGTATTATATGCACTTAGCAGACAACTTTTCCGTACAGTAACAACTTATGTTGGAAAACTTCCCTACACTTTGCTTTAGCTTCATTTCTCATTTCTCAACCATGGGATATGTTCGGATTCTAAACCATGATGTATGAACCAATATTATTTTCGTGACATGCAAATTATTATTGTCTAATCATTTTCCCCCTAAATTGGATCAGCTATGGAGCACAGAGCTCTTTTGATAATTCTACACAGCCAGAATCTAAGTTGCATGGGTGCAGGTACGGGTACGGGACTCAGCAAAGTTGTAAAAGGTAGGGGACGGGGACACCATTATATATATGTATGTTATGTATACTTATATGTATTAAAATTAATAATTTGCATAAGATCAATACTATTTTTTCATTTACATAAGATCAGTGTATAAGAAATAGATGTGAAGTGTAAGATACATGTCCAAGAAGTGTACGAGGAGCGTTCTAAGTTAAAACATGTATCATATAATTGAGTATACGCCTAAATAAATGTATGCATATATTCAAGAAGTGTCCAAGACGTTTCGGCATGGGTATGGGTAAGAGTGTGGGACAGGTACGGGTACGGCTTCTAGTAGAGGTGCCCAGGTAACATAGGCCAGAATTCAGTTCTAACTTCAGCCTTCTTTGCTGCTACCAGTAAGAGAATGTCTTCTTAAAAAGATGGGTCCTTCTCACCTCGTCCAATGTAAGAAGGAAAGTTCCTCTTATAACACCATAGTCCATAAAGATCCCTGGGAACTTGTGACCTCTTTTTATAAAGTCTAATTCTTTGAACAACTTTCCTCAAGTCTCTTCATGTACAAGGAATGTTTGTAACAATAATTATGTATCTTAATAGACATTTATAAACCTGCATCCATTGCAACAAGTAAAATTAAGTTGGATTTAGAAGGTCCTTACAACATTAAGGCATCATTATCTTGTACAATGCTTTATTCTGTGAAACCAATGACATATTCTCGTGACTTATAAAATGGGAACTAGCATATTGCAGCAAATAACCACACCATTCCATGACAAGGCTTACTGTTGAAAAAATACTAACTCAAACATACTATTTGAGGCAACATACTTGATCCATACATCTTATAAGAAGATACTCATTCTCCAAATTTCAAACAGTAAAGACATTTGATGTAAAGCATAGAAGCTTTTCATACCTCCCAGAGCAAGTCAGGTGAAATTTCAACAGATGATTCTGAGAATGGAGAACAGTAAACCTCCCATTATTTGTTAGAAACAAGAGTGTAATGTTGTTTGACATATCTTCCAGGGACTGCATAATCAGCAGCTTCTCCATAGTTTATGTTCCCAGCTTTAAGGTCATCACGTCTCCATGTACTCTGTGATAACCAATGACAAAGCAACCAAAGATTTAATCTTAGACTTTGTTTTAGCACTGAAAAGCAAGTTGCAAATTTTGATCGAGAAGAAGGCTTAAAGATAAGATAAACTAAATAGACACCACCCCAGAGCATATTATAAGGAAATAGATGACACAGACACTACACATGTAAACTATTTAAAGAGCTCTAACTGTTGTTTACAAGTAAGACGAGTATACACAACTTTCTCATAGAGAAGTCGCTTGAATATTATACATAGAGTTTTAATGCAACAAACATGGACATCGGCACAGGGAATCTCGAAGAAATAGAAACCAACATATCAGTGAATACACATATTTAAGTCCACAACATTATTCCATACTTCTATATCGAGAACAAGGTCATAAACAATGAGACACATACAACAGGTTGAACAAATCAGCCCAAGAGAAATACCATTGTAAAAGCATTTCCATCTTCTTCATTAGGCATGCCCCTTCCAAATACCTAAGAGAACAAGAAAATTTATCCATTTTGACTTAAATAGAAGTCGCATTAATTTCAAGGCGAGTAAGGATAGCAGATTTATAAATAGAAAAGGATATATATGAATGCAGAATTCATGCCTAGTAAAGAGAGAATGCAACTAGCCTGCAAGCTAGTCAAAGCATATCACCTGAATCCCACTTTGTAGATACTGAATTTTGAGTACTGCGCTTTTATGCATAGACACAAGATGTAATTAAAATAGTTCTCTAAATCCAAATGCAAAAAAAACTTCATCTAATAACTCGAGTATACATTATACATAACTAATGTATCTAAGTTCATTAGAGAGAAGCACAAATGTTGCTTCGGTGTAATGTTAGGAGGCGGAAAGAAGCAAGTAGTGCATGTTTACAATAACGGCAATGAGGGAGAAATATTAGTGCAGCAGCATTCGGACGTGATGAAGAAAAATAGTACATCTTGCCATGCTGGCCATGCAAACTGGTCCAAGCATATAACTAAAATCCTATTAGAGCGGATACAAACATTCAAGTATTGTGTCTGTTTTCAGACATAGAAGCAAGGTGTCATAAACATAGTTGCGCAATTCCCCAGATCCCCCTCGAACCATCGTACAGTTCCTGCGAACCGATTCCCGGTACATTTACAACCCGATTCCCTCCGATACACAAACCGGTTCCCCAAAATTAGCATACCACTTACAAGCATGCTAGATGCAAAGCCTCTTTAATTGCACGTGCACAAGTCGCAATGCAATGTGTGCAATTAAGTGAATGGAGCCACACAATAGAGCGTATGAGCTGATGACTTTACTGTAACTAAACACGTATGTTAATTAGATGTAAAATGAAACCATGATCCTCAAACAAGCTCTATGAAAAAAAACATAGAACAAAGAAACAAACACCATCTAAAAGATGTATTTAAGTATTTTGTATGAAAAAATATTAAAATTCATAATTAGATTTCTAGTTTTCTACTATATACTTTGGAAAACTTTAAGCGCACCCTAAAAAATTTAGAACGTACCACTAACCAAACTTGCATACTGTAGCAAGCTAACCCCTAACGATTCCAAATTTTCTAAGTGGCAGATTACGTACCCGAATTCGTAACGTGACCCGCTACCTACGGCATACTGTGTAACTATTGTCATAAACGATGACTTTCCAAATACAATGCAGAAGTGCACGACTTGCTTCTTAGTTCATTTTTTAATATATGTTATAGTTCTTGAGGAGGCTAGTTTTGTAATGTACTTGTTTTTTTTAATGATATATAATGGGAGAGATAAAAGACTTTCTTCATAAATTAATGTCTCCTAATTCATGACATGGTATCAGAGCATGCATGCCCAGATGCTCCAATTCCCATTTCATATCCCATCGTTTTGCCATCTCATGTGATTGGCCTAATTCATGACAATATTAACGTAATTAATGTATGTTCAGCTCGTACCTCTACATGGAAGTATTCTGAAGGGTTAAATAAGAAAGGAACAATTAATACATCATAATTCTTGCCGAAGTAGTATGCAGATATAACATATATCATAACTTCTGCCAAGCAAATAAACCTTCAAATTCACAAGTGAGCTTTTGATGAACACATGTCATAAAACACGTGGATGAAAACATCAAATATCCATGTAAAGAAGTTCGTAAACACCATATCAAAAATTAAATACAATATCCACATTTTAAGATAGTGTTTTCGAAACATCCAATTTGTACGAGCTTTATGGTTCAAGTACACCCTAAAATGGGACAACAGTCTAAAAGCAATCACGTGCTAGTTAATATTACCTTTTCATCAAGTAATCCAACTCGTAACAACCATTTCGAGCAAGACAACCATCTGAAATGCACATAGCATCTTAATAAACTATTTCACCAGTAACATTCAGCCATTTGGAAATAAAACCAAGTAAAAGAAAGCAACAATCTTTTCAGTGAACCGAGCTAAAACAGAATCAAAAACTCGCTTGATTCTTCGCCACGGAAAACAGAGAACACGTGGCATAACATATCAGGGATAAAGTTCCTAAATACCATATTGAAAATTATATAAGATATCCACCTTTAAGCTAGTATATTCCAGAGTTCTAAGGCAAACCCTAAAATTGAACAACAGTCTAAAAGCAATCATGTGATATTCAATAGAACCTTTTGATCAAGTAACCCAACTCATAATAAACAGACAACAATCTGAAAGGTAGATAGAGGGTAGCTCCGCAAACAACTTAAGCAAGTAACAACCTTTTTCAACGAATTGAGCTCCAAACGAATCAAGAACTCACCAGATTATTCCCCACGTTCAGCCGAGTTGCTCTCCTCGCCCGCCGATCTTCATGCTGACTCAAGGAGCACTGAGGCAAAGGAGTGCTGGCAAGCGACCCGGTCAAAACCCTAGGTGCCTTCCAAGCACAAGAAATAACACTGCATTCGTACATTACACTGGTTCGCTCTCCTTTAAAAAGCTTGCAAAGATTCACACTCTCCACTGACACAGACACTGCAAAATTCTCATCCTCAATCCCCAATCAAATTCAAAACCCTAGAAATCAAAGCAGGCAGCGAAACGATTGAAGCTTTTTTACCTGACATAGACGGCGCTGATGCCATCTCTAAGTATGAAGCTCGAATCGCGAAATCTCATCGACTCCGAGTGCTGAGCATAGGATCGAGAGGAGCTCAAAGACAAGATTTTTATCGGAATTAGGGGAATTAGGGTTTTTGGAGGGAAAAAACGGGGAATTTTGGGGGGAGGAAGAAGATAACGAGGGACGAGAGGCCACACAAAGGCCGCAGCTAGCAAAGATTTTTTTTTTTTTCTTTTCCTCTTCTTTTCTTTCTCTCTCTTTATACTTTGCTCGTTCTGCTGCGGTTTCTCTCTCTAGAATTTTGATGACTCGGAGGAGAGAGAAGAGTTTCGCGTGTGGTGATGGCTACCAGGTCCTCTAATGCTTAAGTTATTTTGAAATTAGTCTATATATACAATCAAGTGTAGAAATAACAATTGGAAGGATTATAAAGTATAAATATATTGTTATGGACTATCAAGTTTCCCAATTACAAAGGACTATGTATTGTTATGGACTATCAGGTTCCCGAATTTTCATAACCTATTTCAAATTAATCCCTTGAAATTATTATATCTACGATTGCTTGTAGGGACTAACTTTAAAATAACTTAAGCATTGGTGGATCTCATAGCAATTTCAATGATTGGAGAGTTAAATTTCAGAATACCATAAGAATTGTGGGAGCTTATAGAAATTTCAATGATTTGATGGGCTAAGTTTAAAATATGGAAGAGTAAGGGACAAATGTAGAAAAGAGAACTGCTCAGAATAATAGCTGGTGTCCAGTTAAGGTGACGCGTGGTTACCAACATTCGCTTCAAAAACGGATACACTGGATTTTAAGTTCGTACAGTCGGTGTTTGCTGTTATGGGAAGAGACGGGATTAGGTGAGCTCGTTCCTTGGCGTACCCGAAAATGGAAAGTGAAGGCGGAGTCCAGACCAACCACCGAAAACGTTACGGGAGACAATTAAAACGGGCCCACTATGGGACCCACTTATGTAAATACAGTTCTTTTAATTTTTGGAATTTTCTATGAGAAGCTTTTAGCGGTGCAAAATGGTCCGGAGCAGGGTGCATGAGGTCCCGATACGGCTCCCATATGAAAATTATTATATTCATATCTGTTTACGTATTTCGGTTACAGATATGAATACGGATATATCTCGGTAAGAAAAATTTATATTCATATCCACTAAAATCAAATATAGATATGGACATATAGCGTATATATATAAGTGGATACAAAATAGATATGAAAAACTAGATAGTATTAAAATATATAGTTTATGTGTCACATAAGGTTAATATGTTCATTATATCTACA
>CM022702.1:70153530-70323638 GCA_012295165.1 Asparagus setaceus
GCCACCCCATAGGACAAATAAAATGCTCGGCCAATCACGGGCTCAGCGGAGGAAAGAGTGACTCACGGTGGTTCCTCAAGCGATGGAAAGCGGAAATACCCCCAACCTTAGATATAAAGAGCAACGAGAACAAATAACAAGGTAAGCAATCTCTTGAGTGAATTCCGCTCCATTAGACTATCCCCACTCTACTAACTTGGCCGTCGGAGGAACCATCGGAGATCCCAACTCCGCCTCTTAGCGGGTCCTTCTTTCTGTTGTGGCGAATCCTTTGGTAGAATCGGCGTCGGCGGGCTTTAGGAGAAAGCGGACTCCGCTCTCTTTAAAGCTAAACTCATTCGAGGTTAGTGGCTGTGATTATATACATCAGGTTTGCGCCAAGTGGGGCCTCCTTTCTTCTTCTTGTAGCCATGTCGGCGATGATCTTTCGGGTCGGAGAACCTACAAGCGAGCTATGTCACTCAAGCCCAACTCGAGAATCCACCGAAGATCACCCAAGCCATGCAAGCCACCATGCATGCCCGGTTCGAGCTTTTGCGGTGACCTCTTCACTTTCGCCTCCCGCCTTGGTAGCGGCAGCGCCATCGGCAACAACGGCGGGCGGCCTTCCGCCGGCCGCCATTCCGCTGAGGCAGCCATACTGCGCCCGGAGCGAATCCGTTCGGAGACTCCCACCTTGACAAGTCACGGAGGGATCACCGAGAGCGCCACCTCACCCTGCGGGCAGACCGGCCCATGGCGCCAGTTCTGGCGCCGCCCTAGCATTCGACCTCACCGATGAAAGCCCTTCTCCCGGCCAGGTGGTAGGCCATGCCCGTAGCCTCCAGACCTCACACAGCGCGGCTTCACTCCCAACCGCCCACCGGTACCCGTGACTACAATCAAGTATACCGGCCGGTGTAGGCGCCATCGGAGGGTGCACCCCTTCACCGACTCCATCATACAAGCCGGCCGAGAAGTTCAAGATGCCGACGATGGACAAGTATCGCGAGGCGACGAGGGACCCATCCGAGCATGTGCGGGACTACTACAACACCATGGTCATGATGCAAGCAGGAAGCAACAATTTGCCGCTGCTTCCCGTTACTTTGTGAGGCGCCAAGCTTTGGTGGAACTTCGTTGGAGAAGAAGTCCATGGCGGCCCGAAGAAGCTGGCCGAAGCAGTTCATACACCACTTCTTGGCCAATGCCAAGCCCAAAGCTGCCCTCCGTGTGCTCATTTGGACCAAGGAAGAGGCCGAGCCTCGAGCCTACATCAAGAGGTTTGGTGAAGAGGCTAGAAGTCGAAGACCGTGGGAGCCAAGTCGCTATGGCTCACGGTGGCGGGGCTGACACAGCGACTGTCTAAAGCCCTCAACAAGAAGCCCATCAAGAGCTACGAGCACTTGATGTCCAAAGCCCATGCCTACATGAACATGGAAGAAGCGGAAGCATACAAGATCGCCCTTGTGGAGTCTAACAAGGCGGCCGCAACTACCACGCGCCCCCACCGGTAGTACCGGTACCTCCTCATCCTCCTCGGTAGACCACCTCGCAGCTCGGCCAGCCCATCCCGCTAGGTCGGTTCCAGACCCACTCGGAGAGAAGAGCCGAGGCACATCCCAAGAAATCCTCCTCCCAAGAACAACCGCAATGGTGGGTTCGGCAGGAGGGAGGATAGAAGAGCGAGCGCTCCCCTCCGGTGTTCACGGTCCTCAATACCTCCCTTTGGGGCCCTAGACAAGGCCGAGAGGAGCTCCTCCACAAGCCCAGCCCGATGAGAGCGGACCCGAGCAAGAGAGACTCACGGCTGATTCTGCCGATACCACGGGACCACGGCCACGACACGAGAGAATGCCGTGTCCTCCAAAGGACATTGAAGACCTCATCCAAAGAGGCTTCTTGAAGAATTTGATCCACCGAGCGGCAAGCCGGGAGGGGCGACCACAGACCTCGCTCTCGGTCCCCGGACTCTCGACCCGGCTTCGGGCCTTGGGGGGCAGAGCCAAGGGAGTCGGGGAGTCATCAACACCATCAGCGGAGGTCCGACCTTAGGAGGGAGTCCAATAACGCCGGAAAAGGTATGCTAGGCATGCCGTGGGTGAGCAGCTACTGACAAGGCGATGTGTCCATCTCTTTCGTGACTTGGAAGGAGTCGAGGCGCCTCCGCGGCGACCCCATCGTCATATCGGCCGACATATGCGGCTTCAAGGTAAAGAGGATCATGATCGACACCGGAGCTCGTCGACATATTGTTTTAGATCGTTCAACCGCATGGGCATCGACGGTCCAAGCTCCGGCCGTCTATAGGACCCACGATGCGGCTTTACGGGACACTCTCGGCTCGGGAGATCATCCTTCCCACGGTAGGTCAACCGCCATGCCAATCAACCGTCGGCGTCCGGTTAGTGGTGATGGACATCAAGTCGGCGCACAATGTCATCTTGGGCGAGCGTCTCTCCACCTCTTGCGGGCCATCCGTCCACCTACCATCGGATGATCAAATTCCCGACACCAAGAGGGTTGGGGCCGGTCAGCGACGAAGGCGAGCACGCTTCGCCCTCACCACAAAGGGGAAAGGAGTCGCGACCGCAATGCCCATTGAAGGCGGCTCGCCAACTCGAAGAAGGGCCAGTCGCGAGAGAACGACTCGGTCGAAGACCTCCATGAGATCCCCATCGACCACAAAGGCGAGGGCCTTCGGGATAGGGTCCAACCTCGGAACCATTACGAGGTGCGATAATTGCTTTTCTTTTAGCTAATCTTGATGTGTTTGCTTGGAGTCCGTAAGACATGCCGCATTTCGCGGCGTCATTTACCATGAGCTCTCTGTCGACCAAATCAAAGCGGTTCGGCGAAGAAGAGGCACAGGGCCCGGCGGCAAAAGCGGCGGCGAGAGTCGGCGGCTCACGAGCCGACTTCATTCGGGGTCAATACCCGAGTGGTTGTCAACGTCGTCCTAGTGAAGAAGTCTAGCGGCAAATGGAGGGCGTGCGTCGACTTCCGACCTCAACAAAGCATGCCCAGGGCCGGCTACCCTCCCGCGTGATCGGTTGGTGGGCGAAAGTCGCGGGACATCGGTTGCTAAGTTTCTTGGATGCTTTTGAGTTACAACCAGATCCGCATGGCGAGGCATGATCGGGGAAAGCGTCCTTCATCACCGGCCGAGGCACCTTTTGCTACAAAGTGATGCCCTTTGGTCTCAAGAATCTTGCGTGACCTACCGGAGGTGGTCAACAAGATCTTCAAGGCCCGGCTTCGGCGCAATGTGGAAACTTCGTGGGCGACATCTTGGTGAAGTCGAGATTGGCGGCCGCCCATCAGACACGGAGGAGACCTTCGCCACCCTTCATTACAGCATGAAGCTCAACCCGACTAAATGCGCTTTTGGAGTCTGATGGGAAAAATTTTGGGGTTTATGATCACCCGAGAGAGGGATTGAGATCAACCCGAGAAGATAGAAGCTATTGGCGACTTCGAGCAGCGCACCATGAAGGACATTGAAGCTCAATGGGAAGATAGCCGCTAGGCGCTTCTGTCCAAGTCGGCGAGAGAAGCCTCCCTTTCTTCAAAATTCGAGAGGGCCAAAGATCCCAAGAAGAAGTTGGAGTGGACCGAAGAATCTTGCGCCGAGAGAACTCAAAGCATATCTAAGCACCAAACCGCCCCGAGCCAACCGGTGGAAGGGGAGACCACATACTGTACTTGGCGGTCTCACTGTGTGAAGCTTTTGGTCGAAGAACCACATCGAGCCGGTCTACTATGTCGGTAGGATTTTGAGAAGCGAGTTGAACTACCCACAGTGAGAAGCGTGCCTTGCCCTCATCACTACGGCTCGCGGATTACGTCCGTACTTCCAAGCGCATCCTATCATCGTGCGGACGAGCCTCCCGATGAAGAAATCCACAGGGAGTCCCACCACATCTGGAGGATGGTGGCGTGGTCGTCGAGCTTAGCGAATATGATGTTCAATTCGAGCCCGAGAACCACCATAAAGCGAGGCATTGGCCGACTTCCTTATAGAGTCGCCTGCCATATGCAGCGAGATGACCCGGCCGCTCTGCTCAATCCATACCCCAAAGTCGGCAGGCGGTAGCGCTTCCCGTGTCCCGAACCGGCGACTCCTGCGAAGTGCCTCTTGGTGGGAATTGAAGGTGGGCGGATCCTCAAGTGAGGCGGGGAGGCCGGGGCGGCGTCGTCTGCGACCTGAAGAACGATCCGCGGGCAGATCCATCGCCTTCAATTTCCCGCCTCGAACAATGAGGCGAATATGAAGCCCTCATTCTTGGCCTACGGGCACTCGGCGCAAGGCCGAAAACCTAATATCTTGGGCGCTCGGTTGGTGCGTTCATCGAATCAGCGGCAAATCGCCGCCAAAGATAAGAGGATGGCTCGATGCACGAAGATCGTCAAGGACACCGCTCCCAGCCGCCAACTTCGGGATCGTCCAAGTCCCCAGCGCCTTTCGGCGGATGCCTGTCGGCTTCGCCTCAACCCGGTTCCACGAGTAGCTCGGACCCATCTTCGTAGACACACTCCCACACTCCGGCGTGCGGAGACCCATCGATGTCATGCGGCCGAGCCGGGAATCTTTTGGATGGACCCTTCGTCCAATTCTTGACCGGCTCCGCCTGCAGGCGGTCGAAGCGAAGAGCTTGCGAGGGCAGCCCGCTACCTCATGATCGACGGCCAGCTCTATCGGTCGTCCTACCTAAGCGTGAGGTGGGGCCTATCTCCGATGCCTCGAGCCCAGCGGCCGATTATGTCTAAGGAAATCCACGAGGGCACTGCGGAAACCACCGGGGGCAAGAACTCTCGCCCGAAGATTATCGCCAAGGATATTCTTGGCCAGCCATTGTGGCGATTCCCGTATTCGTCTCCAAATGCAAAAGTGTCAATTCTTTGCGAGATCCCAAGCGCCGCCCTGAGCTCACTTCTATCTTGACCCACTTCCTTTAAGCCCAATGGGAATTTGGATATCTTGGGGCAGCTTCCCATTGCCTGGTGAATTCTTGATAGTCGCCATCGACTACTTCACCAAATGGATCGAGGCGAGCCTTTAGCAAAGATCGGAGACCAACATCACCGACTTTGCTTGGAAGTCGATCGTATCGGGTCGGCGTCCTCGCTCATTCATCACCGACAAGCGGCATTCGGTTGGGGGATTCCAAGATTTTTGTGAAGAATGGGGATCAAGCTCAAGTTTGCCCGGTAGCCACAGAGTGCAATGGCGGAAGGCTGCTAACAAATGCATCCTCCAAGCTCACGAAGAGAGGTCGACCAGCGATTGCGGTCGGTTGAAGAAGCGCCAAGCATCTTATGGTCGTCTGGGGCGACCCACAAGAGTTCAGCTGGGAAACCCCATTCATGCTAACTTATGGAGCGGCGGTAACCCGGTGGAGGTCGGCATGCCCACCATCCGACTCCAACACTTGACGAAGAAGCAAATTCGGGGACTTGAGGGCAGCTGGACTTGATGGAGGAGATCAGAGCAACCCTCTACAGACAAGTCGTCAATCAACAGCGGATGCTTGAGCATTACAACGACAAAGTCCGACCAAGGAGATTCCAAGTCGGCGACCTAGTCTTGAGGAAGCGACCTTCGACAAAGACACCGGGCAGCGGCAAGTTGGCAGTGGGAAGGACCCTACAGTCCTCGAAGAACCAGCCCGGAACATATCGCCTCGAAGTTCGATGGGAGAGTCCTACAACATCCACGAAACATAGAACACCTCGGAAGTTTTTCAATGAATTTGCATTGTAAACCTTGTTCAAAAGCCATCAATATAAATAGAATTTTGCGACAATTATCCTTGTCTTAAATGGTACAAGGCGTCTTAAATAATCATTTCGTCATGTGAATCAAACCAACCTCCTCGCCATAGGCAAACGGTGAAAACCCAATCTCATCAGTCAAGTCGGGATGGCTGCTTTGTTGGAGCCGAACTTAGGGGACCCTTCCCATTGGGATGAGTTGAGGAGTGCGCTTCTCTTAGCGAGGAGTGGAAATCCCACTCTCTTAGCCCGAGCCGAGGTAACTTCCTTGGCGGTAGTTGTGACCCTTCCTACTAGGTCGAGTCAAGGAACCCTTCTGCATGCGGCGAGTCAAGGAACCCTTCTCACCTAGTTGAGGCAGGCGACCCAACTTACCCGGTCAAGCGAGCTACCCCTCACTAAGTCAGACTCACGGTATTCCCTCTCGCTTAGAACGAGTCAAGGAACACTTCTCTCCTAGTCGCGGTAGGTGATCCAACTCGCTCGATTAAGTGGCGGCACCACACCCGCCAAGTCAAGGCGAATTGCCCAACCGCGTTAAGCCGAGCCAAGGAGGCGAATCCAGAGAGAAGCTGCAGCCGAAATAAGACCTAGGCGCCACGTAAGTCCTAGGCACCCGACCTGTGATGCGTCACCCTCTGGTCGCCGCTCCCCGTGGCCGGCTCGGGCTTGCTCTTTGCCTCAAAGCAGTCGGCTCTGCAGAAATAAGACCTAAGCCACGTAAGTCCTAGGCACCCGACCCTCTGCTGATGCGTCACCCTCTGGTCGCCGCTCCCCGTGGTAGGCTCGGGCTTGCTCTTTGCCTCAAAGCAGTCGGCTCTGCCGAAATAAGACCTAAGCCACGTAAGTCCTAGGCACCCGACCTCTGTGATGCGTCACCCTCTGGTCGCCGGCTCCAGCGTGGCATTTCGGGCTTGCTCTTTGCCTCAAAGCGAGATCGGCTCTGTAGAAATAAGACCTAGGCGCCACGTAAGTCCTAGGCACCCGACCTCTGCGGTCGTCACCTCTGGTCGCCCGCTCCCCGTGGCCGGCTCGGGCTTGCTCTTTGCCTCAAAGCGAGATCGGCTCTGCCGAAATAAGACCTGAAGCCGCGTAAGTCCTAGGCACTCGACCTCTGTGATGCGTCACCTCTGGTCGCCGCTCCCCGTGGTAGGCTCGGGCTTGCTCTTTGCCTCAAA
This sequence comes from Asparagus setaceus, assembly GCA_012295165.1. Lineage (NCBI taxonomy): Eukaryota > Viridiplantae > Streptophyta > Magnoliopsida > Asparagales > Asparagaceae > Asparagus > Asparagus setaceus. The sequence goes on from CM022702.1 coordinate 70,160,463, forward strand.
GCGGTCGGCTCTGCAGAAATAAGACCTAGAAGCCACGTAAGTCCTAGGCACCCGACCTCTGGCGGTCGTCACCTGGTCGCCCGGCTCCCGCGTGGCCGACTCGGGCTTGCTCTTTGCCTCAAAGCGGTCGGCTCTGCCAAAATAAGACCTGAAGTAAGTCCTAGGCACCCGACCTACGCGGTCGTCACTTACGGAGTCGCCGCTCCCCGTGGCCGGCTCGGGCTTGCTCTTTGCCTCAAAGCAGAGATCGGCTCTGTAGAAATAAGACCTAAGCCCGCGTAAGTCCTAGGCACCCGACCTCGTCCTCTGCGGAGCTCCGCCAGCAGGAGAGGCCAGGTGGCTAGCGTCGCCACAGGACCGCCGAGCTTGACAAAGGCTGCGGATGAAGGCGGGCCTTATACACCCAACTAGCGAGTCGATGGCGGGCGAGCGACCACAACGATGGGCCAATTGAGAAGTAAGCCCCGGATAGCGGCCCGTTCCGGTCTACTTGTTTATTGTAAGCCCGGGGCGACACATCTTTGATCTACTTATGTTTATTGTAAGCCCACGGGGCCGACCCGTTCGGTCTACATGTTTATTGTAAGCCCGGCGGTAGGCCGATTCGGTCTACATGTTTATTGTAAGCCCCACGAGGAGCCTCCCGGCATAGCTTGGGGCCCGCTGTACCTCGGGGGCCGACTCCTAGCCTCGGCCGGAGTGATCGATCGTCCTCCCGCCCTCCACCTCGGCGGCTCCTCTCCAATCGGATGCTCCACACTCTCTCCTTGGATTGTTTGGGTGAAAGTTGATTCCATTTGTAAAAACTAGAAAATTACACTTTTGGTTCTCGGTTACAAAGAAATTTGATAACTCTCTCAAACTCGAACAAGAGACACTACAAGTGTAGATCTCTGTTTTTGTGGGACTTTGCTGCTTGGGGGCCGTAATCAGTGGACCCTTAGAAGCGTGATCGTCGAATCGGCGGGGTTTAGTTAGTGCTTCAAAGGAAACAAGAACCCGGCAAATATCTTAGCAAGGTAAGATATCTACTCTTCTCAAGAATAAGTCAAGGCTTAAACTTCGAGGAATCTCGGCGTGGATCGTGTTCTTGAACTCAGGAAGCTTGGATTTGACTTTTCCCTTTCGATGGCCGACCCCACACTTGAGTGGGCGTAGGAGGTATTTATAGTCTTTGGGAAGCGTGCCCATAAGTGTCATAAGTGCTGAAGATTAGGCGAAGGCTGCTCAATTTCGCCGCCTCGCGAAAGTCCAGCTTCGCCATCGGCGAGGTGTCGGCTTTCACAGGGCGCGGCAAGATACGCCTCCGAATGGCGCAGGCAGCTGCCGTCCTTCCACCGCCAGAACGGTTTTCCCGCTTTTAAGGCACGATTAAATGCCTAGAATTACGCCTAGTGGGCGTATTTTCAGCGTGTAACCGCCTATTAACGTTCAACGCTCTCTCGCATTGATAAAGTCAAGTGGGCCCCATCGGCATTGATTTAGACCCTTCAAGAGCTCGTTCCAAGTATTACGGTGTTCCCGCCAGATTAGCGGTGATTGACAGGCTTAGCGAGACATCCAAGGTGTCTCGCTCGGGTATGTGGCATGTACACAAGTAAGTCTTCGCTAATAGCGAGACACATCAAATGTCTCGCTTCGTCGCGAGGCACACACACAAGTGCCCCAACAGACATCAAGGTGCTGCCGTGGCGTGACGAAACAGTGTCTCGCGACCGTAGCGACACAATCTCCCATGTGTTGACTTCTTGAGATTTCGGCGGCGTTGTTCTTCGATCTTCTCATGATTTAGTCATATTTGAGGTTCTTCAGCAATTTTTGATGCCTACAGATACCCCCTCCAAAGTTTTCAGACTCCTCTGTATTTTATCGAGGGGTCTGGAATACTTTGGATAAGATGCGCCTTACTTCTGTTCATCGTTGAACTTTGTAGAAGAGGCCCGTGTTTTGCCGGTTTCTCGAACCACGGCTCTGGCGTCGTCGCTGACCATATTTTGGGATCAATAACTGTTGCATTTGTATTTGAATGAATTGAAATGTCGAAGTCGATTTTGGACTAATCATCTTCATCTTGAAAGTCACCACTCGGGTTGCGATTGAATGCCTTGAGAATCATTCAGAGAAAAAGCGTCGTCACGGTTTTGAATATCGATTTCGGGGAAAGCTACGTATGTAGTATGGAACCAATTTATCTTGAATATCTGCCTTGAATCCCGTACGGGAGAATAATTATCAATATCTGGGATTGTCCCACTTGAAGAAAGCGAGCGAGGCAATCTGAAGTATCTTGCTCAAGGGGACCGCCACAGAATCTGTCTGAGCATGCTTGAGCTTCCGGAGGCGATGTAATGGCACATTTGCATTAGCAATGAGTTATAAAGTGCATTAAAATCACGGTAGGAGAAAGTGCTTGACCACGGGCAGAAGAGTGAACCCCTGGCCTCAAGTTATTGCTTGTATGATAGATATAGGATTTTTGGCAAACCCTCGACCATCAGCGGTTTGATGAGCCTTTACCAACTACCGTTTGAGTTGGGCTAGCATGTAGATTATCGAGTCCGTTCTACATGTTACGTTGTGCTAAAGAGTGAATTCTCTTAGACTTTATGCTACGATATTGAATCGTAGGCTCGGTCAATTATCACGGGAATTGATTACGGCGGCATGTGTTAGATCTGAGACTTATCTCGATAAGGGGCAGAGATAATATCCCTATGCATGAAGGCATAGTTTAGGTGTCTTTAGGTAATGACATCTATGCTACGATTTTGAATCGTAGGCTTGTGGAATTTGTGTTTTCTCTTGGGGCAAAACGAACCCGTTGTGTCTTCTCTTGGGGCAGCGAACCTGTTGTGTCTTCTCTTGGGGCAGCGAACCACATTGCGGAGTAGACCTCTCATTCATAAAGGAATCGAGAGGAGATTTTGGCCGTGGTCCTAAGCGTAGGAAGGTTTGACCAAGTGGGAGTGAAAATTAAAAATGATTCTAAGCGTAGGAAGGTTTGATCGGGATAGGAGTTTGAGACAATCCTAGCTGTCGGAAGGTTTGATCGCTCAATCTGAAATGGACCTCGTTCATGGAAGGAATCAAGAGGGATTTTGACCATGGTCCTAAGCTGTAGGAAGGTTTGACCCGGCGGATATTTGAGACAATCCTAAGCTGTCGGAAGGTTTGATCGCTCAATCTGGAAGTGGACCTCGTTCATGGAAAGAATCGAGAGGGATTTTGACCATGGTCCTAAGCTGTAGGAAGGTTTGATCGGGATAGGAGTTTGAGACAATCCTAAGCGTAGGAAGGTTTGATTGCTCAATGTGGAAGTGGACCTCGTTCATGGATTATCCACTGACTTTCTTAGCAAAAATTGGTGTCCGGAGTGAGTAAGAAGGAAGAAGCGATTTAACCTCTTATATTCATCGGAGGAAGGGGGCGGTTTATACTCGTATACAGCCAGTCAAATTTGATTCAACATTTGTTAAGGCGAAACCCCACCAACAAAGGCTTGGATGATGGCCTTGAGAGCTAAGCAATCCTTTGTAGGATGAAGGATCCTCACTGAATGCGCCGCGGTATTTAGGGTCGAAGTTTTGTTAACCTCCTCTTGATTTGTAATTGGAGGCAACTTGATTTTGTTGTTATCAAGGAGGTGTTTGAAGATGATTGGAACTTCTTCGTCCTTGAAAGAGTATTTCTGTGGAATTACGATTTAGAAGCTTTTGGCGGCCGTTGTTGCGACGTTTGACCAACAGCGATCCGGATGCCTTTCCTCTATTACGAGAGGAAAAATTTACTTCGAGGGTCGGTCATTTTAGCCTCTTCGGCTTTCTTCCTTAGAAGCGTTGGCTTGTTCTCCTCGTATTTTTAGGTCTTTCCACGTAGTTGGTGGGGCGACCCCATGACTTCGGCAATTCTATAGAAAGATTGTTGTGGCAAGTCTTCAATATGAACTCTTCATGGTGGATCCACGCAATTCATAGCTTTATTGAATAAACGAAGGTGTCGATTGTCTCCCCACCTTTACGCTTTTAGTCTAGAGTTCCAATTGAGACTTGATGTCGTCATCGAAGAAGTTCTTTGAGAAAAAACTTTCCATGTCCTCCCGGTTAATACTCCGGCCTTGAGTCTTGATACTGTCGGCTGACTCATGAAGAGTACCGACGAATGACCGAACCATCGAGGCTCGTTTCGAGATTACCCCAAATGTGATTTGAAGTAAATCGGTGTTGTGAAGGTGACCCTCTCCGTCAAATGGCGTGAAGTTGATCAAATTGAATTTGGTGAGGGATTGAATCCCATTCTCGGATACGGACCACGGGATACCGTCCTTTTGACTTCTGTGTGGACATCAAAGCATTGATTTTATTTTCAAGCTCTTTCATCCTTTAGCCATCTTCCTCCTTTTGTTTTGGATGGCTTCCAATAGGAAGAATTGGACCATTTCCACCTTGAGCATCAAATGGAGCTTTCTTTGGAGGTTGATCGGTAAATGTGTTCATCAATCTCGAATCGTTGTCTTCAACATTATGGTGGGTTACTCCACCTTGTTGGTTGGATTGGTATTGGCTGGACGGGTTGTGCAACCGTTTGGGTTTGCAACTCCCTCATCTTTGCATGGCTAGCTCCATCTCTGTTCTCATTTGACCTTAAGCTCTTCTCTTTGCTTAGCTAAGGCTTCTTGTAACATTTGAGCGGGACATCGGAGTAATGGTAAAAGCTTCTGGGATGGGGACCGACACTTGACATTGTGTCATCGGAAGCTATCGCCGAATTGTGCCGGAAGCTTCATCTTCGGATGACTCTCCCTCATGCATCCTTCTATAGTCGATCGTTGGGTAGCTCGCAATTGTAACGAGACATCTGGCGGGATACCGGTCGCGACTTTTCTGCGAGGGTGAAATCGGGATCGCATCCGTCGCCGATCCTTTCCTTTGTTCACCATGTTAATGGTCGCCGGAAACTCATCAAATTGGATGGATGATCTCCTTCTTCTTCGATGTCGTCTTGGCTGGCGGATTTTAGTTTTCGGCGAGGGAAAGCCGTTCGAATCTTGAAGCTCTTTGTGGGTGGCGTTGACTCGAGCGGGCACATCTATAATGCGGCATCTTAATCGGTTTTGCACATGAGCGAACAACCTATTTCATCGATCGTCCTCTTTAGTGTGTTGCCACCCCGGCTGATGGTGTGGTTGGTGTGGTTTATCACAAATTGCACTTCCACCCCAAGTGTAGCGTTGTCCTTAGTGGAGGACCGTCTTCTTTTGGGGACATCGATTCTTTGACTTGAGAGACAACTTCCGTCGCTTGGCCGTCATCGAAGTTGCTTACGTATGAATCCGCGAGGTGCGGTCATCTCGTGATTTTGCGAGTCACTTGCCTCAACTTATTCTTCTCGGCGACTCGTGGACCCCTTGTGGGATGCTCAAACAAGATGCAATTGGAATTACGGAGACACGAGATATTTCAGCTTGCTCGGGACTCTACGGGCGGGGTAACTCAACCGTTTCTTCATTGGTACCTTGCCTTTATTTCAGTTTGGACCAAGGCGATTAAACTTGAAGTTGTGATTCCGGACTGCGGTTGATACCCTCGGAAAAGGGCCGGAAAAATGTCAAATTTTCGCTAAGGCATGGAAGGCTGCCTGCTTTTGGCGGCGATTCAGTTATCTGTTGGCGAGCGATTTACTATACCATTGGCGAAGGCGGCAAGGCTATCTGTTGGCGAAGGCGGCTCGAAGCTATCTCGGTGAAGAATTACGGCGAAGCGGACTCTGAAACCAATTTGGCGTTGACTTGGGACCCAAACTTGGCGATTTTGAGCCGTTTGCTGGGTTGATTTAGACTCCTGCGCCTTGCGAACAATGGCACGTGCATGAGCAACGCGTGCACGGCGTTTTTGAGCGCGCTCCTTCCTTGTCAATCGGGCCCTTTTGACGAGAACCCATTCTTCCTTGGAGTCTTGGCCAGTTGAAGATTGCAGTTTGTTGATGCCTTTGATTACGTGAGTTCTGATAATGAACTCCATCCGTCGACTCCAGAGCCTTGGCGAACTGACGGGCCCTCTTTTGACGTCGTCTTTGGCGAGCTCTCTTCGTCAGATCAGTTGAGATCTTGTTGAGAGGGGAAATCGCCTCTGTCGCAAGCGAACGAAGATCGTTGCACATCACAACAGAACGAACCTCCCTCTTAGGGGATGAGATCCTCCGATGTTTGCGGGGTGAGGAGGACTTCGATGTGGAAGAGGAGAGATACTCTTCGAATTTGGCTTGATCGAAGAAGTAGTCTAGCCCATCAACCATGAGGTCGGCCTGATTGCTGCAAGGCTGCGACACAACGATCTCGGGCTTGAGACCGTTGGCTCCCACTGTGGTCGCCATCGTGTTTGGGTCGAAAGTTGATTCCATTTGTAAAACTAGAGAAAATTACACTTTTGGTTCTCAGTTACAAAGAAATTTCAGTAACTCTCTCACAAACTCGAACAAGAGACACTACAAGTGTAGATCTCCTGTTTTTGTGGGACTTTGCCTGTGCCGGGGCGCGCCATCCGTGGACCACCGAGCAGCGATCGTCGAATCGGCGGGGTTTAGTTAGTGCCGCAAAGGAAACAAGAACTTCAGCAAATATCTTAGCAAGGTAAGATATCTACTCTTCTCAAGAATAAGTCAAGGCTTAAACTTCGAGGAATCTCGGCGTGGATCGTGTTCTTGAACTCAGGAGCTTGGTTTCGACTTTTCCCTTCGATGGCCGACCCACACTTGAAGTGGGCGTAGGAGGTATTTATAGTCTTTGGGAAGCGTGCCCATAAGTGTCATAAGTCTTGAAGATTTGCGGTTAAGCGGCGGCTCAAGCTGCCTCGCGCTAAAGCACCGCTACTCAGCTGCGGCGGTCGTCGGCTTTACCTGGGCGGCGGCGGTATGGTGCCCTCGGTGAATGGCGGCGGTCGCGAATCCTTCCAGTAGCGTAGCGGTTTTCACGCTTTTAAGGCACGATTAAATGCCCTAGAATTACGCCTGGTGGTATTTTCGGCGTGTAACCGCTATAGCGTGTCGAGCGTCTCTGCATTGATAAAGTCAAGTGGGCCCCATCGGCATTGATTTAGACCCTTCAAGAGCTCGTTCCAAGTATTACGGGTGTCTCGCCCGGTTAGCGAGACACAAGTGCGTCACCTGCGCCTATAGCGAGACACATCAAGGTGTCTCGCTTCGTGCGAGGCATACAAAGATGTCTGGCTAATAGCGAGACACATCAAATGTCTCGCTTCGTGCGAGGCACACACAAGTGTCACCGCTAACGGTGAGACACATCAAGTGTCTCATTGGCGAGACACAAACAAGTGTCTCGCAGCATGGCGAGACACAATCTCCCATGTGTTGACTTCTTGAGATTTCGGCGGCGTTGTTCTTCGATCTTCTCATGATTTAGTCATATTTGAGGTTCTTCAGCAATTTTTGATGCCTACACCCGTCTAGCACCTCGAGGACCATGGCTGGTTTTCTTTTCTGGGTCCTCCGGAAGCGGACCCGCCACCCAAGCGACACCTTCGATATCTGGCGCATCCCGCTCTGTGCGTCCCACGTCGGACCTCTCACCTCCCGTGAGGCGATTTCCCCCCAAGGGCGACTCGCTCCTCGGCCGTTTGGCAGGCCGAGCCGACCCCTCTCTGGGTTCTTCCGGGAGCTCCTCACCCGGAGTGGGTTCAGCCCTTAGTGCTCTCCCGTCCCGAGAGTCCGCGTTATGAGCCCTCGCCTCATCGGAAGGGCGGGAGGAGTGGATGAAATCCCATGAAGCCGTAAAACCGACACGTCAAGCAAAGTCCATCGTCTGTGGCCCGTGTAGTTAACGATCTGCTCCAACTTCAGCCGGTGCTCGGCCGACAAGGATGTAGGCTCTAGGGTTTCTCTCTAATCTCGGCGGGGCCACACCCTAAGTTCGAGTCGTCCCCAGTGACCCAGACGAACCTGTCTTTCCACCCTTTGATCGACTTGGGCAGATCAAGGATAACCTTGAATTCTCCCGACATCTGGAGGTAATAGTGGCGTCTTACGGGTGGCGCCGACCAAGTGGCTTCAACCGCGCTCATCGTCGGCGAATCGAGCCAGCGAGATGGCGGTGAAGCCGACCAATATGGCTATCGAGTTTGGCGTCATTTGCATTGGGGAGACACCTAACTCATCAAACACTTTTCGAAGAAAAGGGTGCGATGTAACCCGGGCGGCATTCCAAGTGTTTGAGATCTGAGGAGCCCTCGCTGCAGGTGGTATCTGGGAGATGATTTCGCGGAGCCTCCAACTTATGCGCCTCCGGTATGTCAATTCAGCGCAAAGACCTCATTTGCGTCACGGGTAATCTTCGAGCGGAACTCATCAAGTTGCTCATGACGATCGGAATCCATCTTGGGACCTTCACCACCGCGGAAAATCGCCAAGTTAAGTAAGCGAGGGAAGAGCGAATGCCTTCCTCTGTCACCTCTCTCTATTTATACGGTGGGATCCACGGCACCGCTTTCGCGATCAGCGGAGAGGATTAAAACCCCACTCCCGAGGCACGGCGGGCCTTGATCCCAGAGGCCCCACCTCGCCCGAAGCGCCAATGGCCAAGAAACCGCTTCGGCGGCGTCGGCCCGTCCCATCGATGTAACGATTCGGACCCCCTCGAACCCCCTCGGGCGAGTCAGCGCTACTCATTTCACTTGGACTCGTTTCCAACCGACTCCAGCGAAAGGGCCAACATTATGGTCATAACCACTAATCGGTGATTAAAGAGAAAACCAAGCGTCGACGAGCGGCTTGTCTACAATGAGGACCGATAAGAACCTCCACACTCAACCCACCGGCCGGCTGCATGTACCGGCCAGTCCGGTCCATCGGGCGACCATCGCCATGACCGGCGGAAGGCGGTGCGAGTCGACCCATCGGCGATTCTCTCGGACGGCGAAGGCGGTGTCAGTCGTCCTTCCGACCCGCCGCCCGTTACGATCCCTTCCTACAAGTTACCGACTTCTCCAAACACTGTGGAACAAATCCAGGCCTACCCTTCTCGGCCACTCGTCCTCTAGGGCGGCGCATAAGGCGCTCCATCGTCCCCTCGGCCAAATCATCCCAGGGGCCCTAAGAGGCCGTCGCGAGTCGACCACCCGGCCTCAACTCCCCTCTCTCATCCTATGTGGTTCCCTACACTCGAGCAGCGGTTATCTGATTTTCGAGCCCATCAACATCGCATTAAATGCCACGGCATTACAATCCTCCATCCTCCGCGATATTTAAGGCACCTCGGACCCATGCACTCTGAGGTGCCGTCAATCCCATCCATTAATGGCGAATAGACCACACTAACCCTCAAACTACCCGCAATTTGACACTGTAAAGGCCGGCCCCATAGTAGACAAATAAAATGCTCGGCCAATCACGGGCTCCTGCAGCGGAGGAAAGTGACTCACCGGTGGTTCCTCAACTGATGGAAAGGCGGAAATACCCCCAACCTTAGATATAAAGAGCAACGAGAACAGCGAACAAGGTAAGCAATCTCTTCTGAGTGAATTCCCGCTCCATTAGACTATCCCCCACTCTACTAACTTGACCGTCGGAGGAACCACGGAGATCCCAACTCCGCCTCTTCCATGAGGTCCTTCTTTCTGTTGTAGGCGAATCCTTTGGTCGGTGGCGTCGGCCAGGCTTTAGGAGAAAGCGGACTCCGCTCTCTTTAAAGCTAAACTCATTCGAGGTTAGTGACTGTGATTATATACATCAACAGTATGTATGTATGTATGTATATGTATGTATGTATGTATGTATGTGTGTGTGTGTGTGTCTATATATATATATATATATGTGTGTGTGTGTGTGTGTGTGTGTGTGTGTGTGTGTGTGTGTGTAGAAACTGTTATAGATATGAATATTGCTAATTTTTTATTAACTTGAAGTAATTGCATGCCCTTTGGGATGTGGTCATATGTTTGTGGTTTATTGAATCGTGTTTTGTATTATTAAGGTAATCAATTGTACATTTTAGACTTATTTTTTGTCAGAATTATGTTATACTATAATTTGATTTTTTTATCAATGGATATAATAAAATGTGATATCTAGAAGAAAAATTTGTAGTACTTTGTGTCCCAAATCTCGTCTTGACTTCTTTGTAACCAAGTACGTGCAATTCTTGTTTTTGTGAGATTTGCTTAGACTAGTTTGGTTGGAAATTTAGTGAGGTTTTATTGCCAGAAATAAATTCTTTTTAACTGATAATTTTTACTATCCAATTAACCTGATATTTTTGTCATATCTGATTCATATCGAGTCATGTCTATTTCGCAAATATCTGATTTGTATTTGTGATCGTACCCGTATCTACTTCTCTAATATCCAAACAATATTCATGTCATTGAATGTGGATATGGTTATGACTTTTTTTTTACTGAAGAATGTCAATATCTGCATATTTAATCCATTTTAGAAAATATATATGAAGATGATAAGTGACATATCCGAACCGAATGCACCACTAGTAGAGTTCATAGTTTAAGCATTGTTTTAACTGTTGAGTCAAAATTAGGAAAAAATTATTAAATTGGAATGGTTAAAAGATCATATTGGCCCTGTATTGGGGCTCAATACTCAAATTATTCGTTATACTTATTTTTTTCTCAACTTGGCCCTCATACCATACCATAATTACAAAATTAGTCCTTTTTTAACATGCGTTAAAATTAGATATTAAATTTTCGTTTGTGACCACCTTACCCTTAATGATGTGTCCTCATATTCAAATTGGTCCCGACTCTTATTTTTCTCACCTTGATCCTCAACACCGCAGTTACAACTTAAGTTCTACCTACACAAAAGTGGATATTACATATTTATTTATGACCCTAATCATTTTCTTAGTATTTTTTCCTCCCTTCTTTTGTTTCTTTGATTTTATTTTTTTTGCTCTATTTATGGCAAAGTCTCCATGTCCTTCACTCTCATTGATTCATCAAACTCTCATTCAATCAAGATGGGTGTCAATATTCTCTGCTCAGCTGAAAAACATGCTATGGTTTCCCGCTTTCACTGTGGAGAAATTCTTAGGTGCTCCATGAGCACTACACACCAATAGGAAAAGATCACGTGGCACAAACAAATAACTTTTCTTGTATTACACATCCTCCTCTTGTTGGTGTGATGTAGTGCTCCCTCCTTCTATTGGCATGGTGTAGTGCTCATGGAGCACTTAAGCATTTCTCCTCAATATGCCTTCTCTTGTGTCACACTCAATTTAAATAATTGCCTGAAGTTTCTTAATTTGCCAATGTGAGAGTTTTTATTTTCTCATCATTGATCCTACTAGCTATCATGATAGTTGTTATAGCTGGCAAATAATTAAGTATAAATCCTTCCGCTGGAGTTAATACATGTCCTATATTAACACTGATCAGATTAGATCAGATCAGATCGCCCTAGCCAGGACGACTCAGATAGCATGGATACTCGTCCCTTCTTGAGAAGAGCATGGTTGAAGATCATTCTCACCATATCCGAGTCGACCCTACCCTTTTTCTCTATAAGTCTGGGTCGACAACTTGCATGGCCAACTAAAAAGACGGTACTTGTCATAGTCTTTATTACTCATCGGACCTAGTCAGCACCAAGCACCTCTTGTAGCCCTCACATTAAATGCATGGATGACTCACTCCTCTCTGCGGCTGACACTTGTGAAATAGATGATGACCGAGTCATTAGCTGGACTTGGCCAAAGTTACCTATTTGCCCGTCTAATCTACTATAAAAGAAAGTTGTGTTGCCTAAGGTAACTTCTTCTGCTCCCATGCAACTCTGAATAAACGTTTACTACTTATCTCCTATTTTCCCACTCAAGATCAACTACTAACTTGATCATCGGAGAACCCAACTCCGACCTCTCATAAGTTCTTCATGTGCAGGTCGAAGGATTTCGAATTCTAGAACCAGTCATCTGAGAAAGCTTGAAGACTCTAACACCACCACAATCCATAAACAAACTCACTGTTTGATAACTGACATCAACAATAGTGATGTTCAATCTTTATTTTTAAATTAGAAATGAGGAAAGAAGATGATGATGATGGAGCCAACAACGATCGAATCAGGGCCGTCGAGTTATTAGATAAATTGAAGTGAGTGCAAGTAAAAGACCATATGTGTGACTAATTAATTCTAGAGGCGATGAGTACATTTCAAACTGCAAGCCCATAAATCGAATGCAACAGTGGGGATAGCATAATATTTAATCCTTCCCTAAAATGTTGCAATAAAGAATTATTGACTATTTAAATTTACGGTTACATAGCTATGTTTGCAATATTTTGTGGTATTATTCTGGTTTGAAGGTGCAGCGCTAGTTTTCATCTTCATAGCTTTTTATTTTACATCCGTTCATTTAGTTAAATTTTAGTCATCCTGAAAGGAAAACTTATTTTTGTTATGTTATTATTGTCCTTTCAAATTATATTTAAATGGGGTTTTAATAAAAATTAAAAAAGACTAAATTTACATTAGGTACTCGGACCAAGTTGAGAAAATTAAAGTATAGGGACCAATTTAGATATGACGCTATAGTACAAGGAACAAAAAGGGCCTTTTAGCCATTTGAGATTTAGAAGGATTTATATACTGAGACAGACCTTTTTTTTGCTATAAATGAAAAGGGTAATTAAGATTTTAAATTATTGTTTGTAGCGCAAGAGAGTCTTCTTGCTTCCAGAAAGGTCAAAATAAAAAATAAAATATAAAGAGAAAATATTTAAGATGTATTTTCTCTTTGCTTTTTATTTGAAAATTTTGTTTAGAGCTTGATTTGTTTCCAAAAATGTAGGAAGCCCTTTTAGACAAAAAAAAGGGGCATTGATGGGTTACCATGCTTTTCTAAGAAAAGTTTTTCTCATTTTTTTCACACAGAAATCAACGTATGGAATTTGGATGATGTAATAAATATAAGCAACCACACTCAAAGTTAAGAGCTTTTCTTAGCTCTCCATTGTTTGATTACGATGGAAACATCACCAGAATTTGCAACCTCATCATCATTTTCTCAGGTAAGTAGTGTTACCATACATATTTTGTAACAACAATAACAAGTACTGATTGCAACAAGAAGTTAAGAGTAACATTAACAGAATTGTCACAGCAAGGAAATAGCAACAGCAGCAGCAGCAACAACAACAACAACAAAATTGTTACGCAGATTATTTCCCAAAAAAAAAAAATTCCGTTATAAACTTCCGCCTACCATATTATTTAATTGTGTAAGTCACGTTTCCATCCAATTCTGATAAAAAGCTAAGAATTAGTCCCTACTTTTTTTTGGATGCCACACTAGACCTTAGGATAAACTTATCCAATTTTTTTTAATCTAAACTAACTCTTAGAAAGATAAATTTTTGAAAACCTTTTTCGGGATTGACTTAGAGTGTGCTTTCTAATCTTGGATTCTCATATTATAAATACTTTTTAATCTCAAATCTTTATAATATAACGAGTGTTGGAAACAAAAAGAAAAAAAAGACATATGTATACTAATACATGCTATAAACTGATTTCTATAATTTACTCTGGTCATTTTGGAATGTAGATAATAACATTTTGAGTAAAAGAGATAACTCTTTTAATTACAATCATTTATAGTTTTGACTTGTACGATGCAAGAAACTTAATATTACAATATTTTGTATTCAGAATAATGTAATTTTATGATTTTAGTTGTTATTTTTACTTCCATTAAAGTTGTACTATAAATTATTTTATTAAAATATTATGATAAGTGGAGTTGGGGGCTTGAAACACGGAGATTTAATGGTATCTACTAACTTTTTCTACTTTCTCGACAAGAAGAAAAAAGATGCATTTCTTATTTTATTTTTTGGTAAAAGATGCATTTATTAAAAGCTTTAATTTAATTGGGAATAGTTGTTTTAAGATAGAGAATACACAGAAAAGGTTCGTAGCTTAATTTCAAAAAGAGAACTCATAGCGAATAGAGAGTTGGAAAGCTTATATTGAATTGAAGTAATAATAACAGGAGATCAGATTTTTTTTTCTAAAAGTTTAATAATAGATAGTAGATATTAAATAACTTCTCCTTCTTATTCATGCAACATGTAACAACCGTCTTAGCATAGAATTTATATTATTTAAGGAATTGTTATGATTTTTGAGTGAGAAGTATGGACTAATTTAACTCAAGCGAGTAGCTCGGTGCGGTGACCCAGACTCTTGAGATTTCTATATGTTTCTCTCACGGTCCGGGATTTTTAAAAATAAAAATAAAAATCTTCAAGCGCGTCACGATAAAAATGAACCACGATAAAAAGGAGCCACAACCAGCTAGTGGAGGTTCCAAAGCCCAATAAACAAACAAAAGGCTTTTTGCTGCACGGTCTAAGAACAATTGAAGAAAAAGTATTTAGAAATCCAAAAGACAAGCATGATACACGAGCACTCCATTGTATCTAAATAAAGTCTAAAGTAGGATGAAGAAGAACATGAATCCAAAAAACAAACACCGCCCCTCTCTTGAAGCAGAATCCTTTCATTTTTAGACTATGAACATAAATACAACTGACAAGTCCAAAAAACATATTCTAACTTGAACGTTAGAAAAACATGCAACATTTTGAAATGCATGAAATACACAGTGGCGCACTTGATACTAATTTCCTTTTCCCTTCTAATGATAGTAAAGTTTCAGGGTTCACCGTGTTCAGTAATATGTAACATTTCTGTAGCTTTCAGTCGAAACATTATATGCGTCCTCGATAGATATGAACTCAGATCTACAAGAAAAGGAGATGGTAACAAACCAGTTGATAATTTGAATTCCATCAACTGAATTTGCCAACAAACACTAATTGATAGGTTGGCTTGTCCTGTCATAAGCTAGTGAGATTCAATACAACCTATAAACATTCAGAAACCCAGAAATAACAAATTCATTTCCAGTAAATCTCAGGGGAAAATATCCATTTCATTACATGCTAATAAATTTTGTTCAATCTAAACCACACCAACTCCTTGTATACATGCAGATAGAAATATTCCAAGCTACAAATCCAACTATTTAAAATTACCAATAATAATACTAAATACTTGCCAACCAACATACCTGGAGGTGCTTTAGATTATCGGCAAGCTAGATCTTAGATGGCCGCAGCCAGAGCAGCACGTAGTACGAGAATAAAGCAAGGAAAATCTCATCACACCAGTTGTTGATATTAAATAAATAAAACAGGGAATTTAAGTAAGATACCAAATATTACTATTCAAACTTGAGAAATAGACATTGGTTCAGAAAAGCTGATGACATGTTATTTTCTTTACTGATGACATGTTATTTTCTCTGACTGACGAAGAAATAAACTATTAAAACTAACTATATTGACATTTTCGTATTCGCAAGTTAAACAATAGATTTGTTGAAAAGTTTGTGCAATGAATAATCGCAGGCTTTCATAAAGGAAATGTTCACGATACAAGATGGTGCTGTAAGTAACTAATGAACAATATGAAATAAGTGATGAATATGAAGCATGGAAATTCATTTAGCACAATAATGTTTGATATCAGAAAAAAAGTTTCAGAGCTTCCGTTCGGAAACTTTATGCTCTCAGTTATGCTCTTTAATATTTATATCCACCTTTGGGGATTAAAATCATGTTCCTTTGAGTGCAATGTACAGTCATTCACACAAATAAGTACTAATTTTAAATCTTTTTTACGGCTATGAGTAAACCAATGTTTAGGATGTTGTCCAGTTATCAGAGTCTTCAATGATCAAAAAGGTTTGTGTTTTGCAATTTCATGAAGCTTAAAAGTTTTTGGCTCTCAAAGCTTCATGTAAAAAAAATTTATCATCTCTTCACCAGACTCCACTCTGTTCAACATAATGAACTCTTGGTAAGAGTTTAATAGGAAATAACAGGAAGAAACAAACCCGAGAGTTCAGCCGAAGTCTAACCTGGTCGTTAATTAGCTACTCATGCTTTTACCAAGATCTATTTCAGAAATGTAAACGCTACAAAGTCCAGCCTGCTACTGCCCAATTTATGTACCTTTTAAGTTGCATATTTCGGCTTTTCACATCTGGAAACAAATTTATTGCAACATGAATACCCAAAACAATGTTGCTTGAAGATACAACTTTGGTATCTAGTTTGAATTGGTTCGGATGTTTATTATGAAATGAATCACTGCATGCAGAGTTGGTGAGCAGAAATTCTTAAATGCTCCATAGGAATACACCACACCAATGGGAGGAGGGCATGTAGTACAAGAAAAAAAAAATTAATTTCATCATCTTTTCATTTACAAGTGATTTGTGCCATGTAGCATTTTACTATTGGCAAGGGCCCACTCACGTATATCAAACTGGTGTCACGTGAGTCACGTGGCACCAATTTGGTATAGGATCCCGGGGATCCGCCCCCAAATCGCCCAAAACCCTATCCCCGTAAAAAAACCTCTCCCGATAATTTCCTTGCAATAACAAAAAGTTAAAAAATAAAAAGACATGTCGGCTTTGCCCTAGCATCTTCTTTGCCTTGAATGCAACAAGATTTGCCGGTTGTTGCCTCGCCGGAGGCCCACTGGCGCTCCTCCCACCTATAACCCCCTCCTCCTCCAGTCCTCCGCGGCTCTACCCTCCTCTGCCAATTCTCCTCCTCCGCCGATTGCGAAAGCCCATGACCTCGTCCTCCTCTGCCCTTGAAGACCCACCGGCCTCGCTCCCTTTTCTTCTCTGGCATCTTGCGGCTTGTAAAGTAAGTTGTTTATGTTTCTTTTTAATTTTTATACTTTTGTGTTAGAATTTAGGGTTTTTTTAGAGTTTTAACATTGAAATTATTTGATTTTCATACAAATTCAGCTTTCTCCTCATTGTCGATTGCGATTCTAATTGAAAGATTTTGTTTGAATTTGATGAAGGAAACAAATTTTGTTAATAGTTTAAACAATTTTGGGTTTATGGTTGAATTAGTAGCAAATATAAAGTTTAGACTCTCTAATAAAGAAGCAAACTTACATATTGTCAACAATCAAGTTAATCCATAGTACACATAATCTGTAGAACCAAGATCAAATTAATGTTTTTGTGCTTGTTTTACCTAGTTAATAATTTTATTTATTGATTTATTGATTTATTGATTTATTTATTATCAACAGCTTGTGACATGCTGTACTGTTATTTTAAACCCCTGGCCATGGTCCTTCATCATGTCAATCTATACAAAAAGTCAATCATATACTCAAGAGAATATACATAGTGGCCTCGGTGGTTCTATTTCTAACATTAATCCTCGAAACTCCCCTAAGAGAGTTGACTTGATTGCTTAGCAACATATGAGAAAGATGTATTTGATTGTGTGACTAATCAGGTGGCCATGTGTTTTTTTAAAAAAAATATATGAAAACTCATCGAAGCTCATTGTAAAATTTTTAATTATTAATCATATAGTAACACCACTTTCTAGAAATCCTGAATCTGCTACTGCCTATTGGTGCGTTGTAATGCTCATGGAGCACCTAAGAATTTTTCGTTAGTGAGATATAATCATAGTTGAAGTTGACTAGAAGAAGTATAAAGATACAAGGGTGGACCAAAACAAGTTTGGAATGAACCTATGCAAACGATAACAAGGTTGCATTGAGGTAATGACTGTAATAGAGCCAAACAAAGAAATGATTCAATGCACTACCAATATTTGGGTCGGGGACACAGAATCCCCTTCTAGCTATCTCGTAAAATTTGTTTCCTTCATGGGAATTCAGATCACATCATACTCCAAAAACACTTCCTGACCAGCCATTCTCCATTGTAAACATCACCATCAGTCCCATAAACTGAATAATTGATGGTAATAAGAAAAAAACAAATCTTCATTCATAGCCTTGGCCGCGAAAATGAATAAAACCATAATTTCTTTTCTTAATCTTGCTGAAATTATATTCCACATATTCTAGTTTCATCAACCTATTAAACCCTTTGGACCACAGATCTTCTCTCAAGGTTGCACCATTCTGTTTTTCAAATCTCCTCTAATTTCATCGACTAATATAATACCATTAGGCAAACACATGCATATACTGTGAAACTTCATCCCAAATATGTCTCACTTCAAAATGCAAAGAGTTAAGCACTTAATGCTCCAATGGTGATAGAGGAGGGGGGGTGCTTTCAACTTTCCTAGTAATTGTTCTCATGATAATAACTACATATATGTCCTTACTTGGGATAATATGTTTCCACAGTTATTGTTGTCATATATCCCAAATATAAATAAAACGGCTACAAGAAACTAGCAAAAACCAGTAGCGAGACGTCTTGTTTTTACAAGTGATGAAAATCATCCAAACATCATAAATATATTTCTTCAAAATAAAACTCTTGATATTATTATTTAATTTCATTAGCTTTTCCATGCATCCAAACAGAAAAAGCACCCCAAGCTCAAGAAAAATTTGCAAAATAAGAGAGAAAACCCTGGCATAGATAAAGAATGATCATAAAGACCTATTATCAAAGTAAACACATTTGCGAGCATCCCAAATAATGTGCGAAATACTTTCTAGAAAAATATATTAAAGGTGCATCCCAAGAGGAAAATTCCGCATGGGATATTTAAGGCATTACTAGCACTTATTGTGAAGAAAAGAAAAAAGTTTTGCTAGATATAGTCAAGTTACTAACTGACTTATTAACTACGAAGACTTAGACAATCAACACCGAAAGAACATATTAGAATGAATACAAAGTAATGATAGTTGTAATCAAGACAACAACAGAATGTTTAATACAACAACATATGACCATATATGTAAAAAAAAACCTCAAACTTTGCCATGGATTTAATACACAAGCCCACATTTCAAAACATACTATTGTTCCCCATATTGTTGACCTCTATGAAGGGAAAAGGGTAAAGAGCTACATTACCATGTGTACTCCCGAAAAACAGAATTAATGAATGTGGAAGAAAAGCTCTTCTTAACCAGCCATTTTGTTCAACCTGTGAATAGTGCTCCTTGCAAGTCTGTTACCAGGATCAATCTTTAAAACCATTCTCAAATCTTCCGCCCCAAGTTTGTATTTCTCGGTGCTCTCGTACAACAGAGCACGCTGCAGCAGCACCGCAACATTTGAACTATCATCTTCTAATACCTGGAAAAGCCAAATAAAATATTAAGATTATTGTTAAGAGTGTAAATAGAATTAGTGATTATTCTGGCATAGATAAGTATGAAAAATTTAAAATAGGTCATATGCGGTTGTGGATGAAAAAATTGGTTAAACGCCCAGTCTGCAATATCATGGAATTTTTACTCTCTTTCATAAACTTACATAATGAATGTATCAATACAACATTATATTTTCTACTTTTGAATTTTGGAATGCTCAACAGCACGATCAAGTAGATTCCAAAGCGTTCATCTCCAAAATGGTATATTCTACATTTCCTCATTCCGAATTTAAAAAGGAATTCAGACTAGAGGTTCAATCATAAATTCTGGCTAGATGCATTTTGAAATATTGAAATTCTCTCAAACTAGAAGCACCCATCCCAAATTTAAGGATTTTAAGACTATCACTATTCCATATAGGCACATGTACTAGAAAATAACAAATATGCAAGAGAACAAGGGTTGAAGATTGTCAAACCTTTGAGCAATCTGCAACTGCCTTTTTATACTCCCCGACCTCCTTATAGCAAGAAGCTCTGCAAATCAAAGCCTCATGGGCCTCAGCACTATCTCCACTCTTCTCAATGAGAACAACAGCCCAAGATAGCCACTTGATAGCATCAGCAAACTGTCCTTGTTTATAATTATCCATTCCTTTAGTTTTCGCCACTGAAGATGTGACTCCTGCCGGAGGAGGAGGAAGCCCTTCGAGCTCGGTAGTCGTCTCGCTGTGATCTTGCCCTCCAAACTCTGCACCCACATCCCAATCATTCATCTCAGCAAACTGCGGGGTTCCAGAAACCCCCGAAGAGTTCCCTGTCGTCGTCGAAGAGAACAATGAATCCAATGGATCAGAGGCTTGTTGATTGGTCTGATTGGTTTGTGGCTGTGATGGGATCCCGAAATTGTTGAAATCTTCGGTTGGCGCAGGTTTTTGAGCTGGGATTCCAAAACCAGCACCTTTTGCATTCTGGAAATCTCCGAAAGATGAATCAATGCCTGAACTCTTCGCATTTGACGATTTAATTGGAGAATTTCCAGAATTCTTCGATCCGAAGTTCATCAACGAACCAAATGGATCTTGCTTAGGGTTTGATCCCGCACCCGACATCGATTTCGTTGGCTGCCCGCCAATTGGCTTGCTAGATTGATTCAAAGACGAAAAATTCCCAAAATTCGCAAAATTATCGCCAGATCCCTGGCTGTTCTTCATGGAATTCACGCTATTGCTCCCATTATTGTTCGATTTCGGCAGCGAATCCTTCAAACTCCCCATCGAGTACGAGTTCTTCGCCGGCGCCGCCGCCTTCAACGGCACGTTACTACTCCCTTTCCCTTGATTGAGCGCAGATCCAACGAGATCGCCGAAGAGATTAGGGTTCGATTTCGCGATCCCGACCGATGACGTGGCAGAAGCGGAGGAGCTAGGGTTAGCCGAGCTCCAGCTCTTGCCGAAGATGTCGCCGACCATCGACGTGGGGCCCGCGAGGTTTGCGGAGGCGGCGGTGGCGGGGGAGGGTTGGTGGGTCCATGAGGGTTTGTTGGGCTGCGGGGCCCATGAGGGGGCGGGTGAGGGTTTGGGTGCGCTTGCGGCGGCGGGGTTGGTTTTTTGGTCCTTAAGGGGTTTGTTGGAGTTGCGGGTCGAGGATCCAAGCCCGAAATCGAATTGGTAGGAGCTGAAGGAGGAGGGATTTGGGGTTTTTTGGTTGCCGGTGAAGGAACTCATGGTCACCGCCGGTGACGGGATCCGCGATTGAGAGAGGGATTTGGAGAGAGAGAGAGAGAGGAGGCGATGATCGAGGAGACGGAAGACGCGGTTGGACTTTAGGGGAGTTATTTTAAGGAGGCTTTCAGTAAATGGTAGGGATAATTTTTCCTTTTTCTTTCCTTTTCCTTTCTTTTGCTAATTTATTGTAAAGTTATCTTGTTGGATCCATGGATCTGATAGAAATACGGATATGTTTTTTATTTTAACTAGTATGGTGCACGTGTGTTGCACGTGTATAAACTTGTTTACGTTTTAGACTATTTCCATGGAAATGATGAAGAGACTCCAATTAAAGTTATATTTTATCTGCAATATAGTTATATTTCTTTGTTGTTTTTCTATATCTGATCAAAGATTCCAATAAGCAACTGCTTCGCTCTTGCACTAATGAGTGCCTGAACCCCATCCCCGATCATGCATGCGAAGCTCCAATCAATGCCATGACCTGCAATCTCACAAATTTTTTTTAAGAGATCAGAGGGTAAAACTAAAATAGATAGGCCCTGTCCTACATTCTTTCACTTTATACACCAACTTATCAATTAAACTATTCATTAATTTGAAGCCGAGGAGAGTTGAGAAGCCTAATCATGAATTCAGTTGAGAGAAGGTCAATTATAAGATTCATTAATTGGAATTTCTTTTTGATAAACAATTAATTAGAAGTTTAAGAGTTTAATTAAGTGTGGGAACTTCTCACATACTTTAGTTTCAATCTTCAAGTAGCTTTACTTCTCAAAGTATTCATCTCTGGATCAGACTATAATGAATACTCTGGTTCATACTATAAAAATTTTCTCAAGAATGAGCATGTAATTTAATTCACATGATGAAGTAAAAGAAGATGAAATTATTCAGATACAACACACATAAAACAATGTAATTTCTCCTCACTTACGGATCCTAAAAATTTCCCTAAAGCACCCGAAAATCACATGAGATTAAATTAAGCGACAAAATAAAGTCGACCAATTATCATGATGGATTAAGAGAAGGCAGAATTATATAAACTTGATATATACTATACCGAAATTCCTCATCATTTGCAGTTCTTGAAAGGAAAAAAAAGAATTAGAAGCAAGTGAAATAACAATTTTCTCTAAAGATTATATATACTATCAACTTCTTTTCATCATATGATTAGAATATTTATAGCTACGAATGAAGACTATCAGAATTCGTAACTGACTTTTGAATCATAAAAAAGTGACTCTTGGATACCATTCCAAAATAACTGAATGACACATAAAGACTAATAACAAAATGTAACTCCTATTGCATTTAGTATGTGTTATTAGACATTAAAGCCGTGCAAACATTCAAGCTTGTAGTGGGCTTTGCATGCTAATCCACGTCCATAACAATATGGTTTGAGTTATAACAAACGTACTATTCAAAGTTATAGTATAGTTTATAAGATTTGTTATATTATAGTTACATACAGATATATTAAAATATATTTTAGTATCCGTTCTTCTTTTATGTAAAACACGGTAGATATAAAGTTTAGTATAATATAGATCGATATATCAAACTATGGTAATTATTTATATCATACATTAATTTTTAAGTGTACATATTTGTTTGATTATAATTATAATTATAGTATAATGTATAATATAATATAGATATAAAGTTCATTAATTATTAATATCTAAACTTCAGTTTAAACTTATTATACTATAGTTTAAAATTATATATCTAACTATACTAAATATCAAGATTGGGTGTTATGAGAAAAATTTGAAGGGGTATAGTTTATATATATCATTATGTAGACACACTTGTTGTCCTTTTATTGGGATCTTCAGTGAACCATAGAGAATAAGTAGCACAAAATTTTATATGAAATACATCAACATGATTAGAACTACACATGTGAAAGCAAATGATACGTGACAAAATTCTTTTAGCATTACAGGATAGACTCGGTGACTATCACACACAAATAGTCTCTCTCTGTGGAATGATCTTTTTTTCCCTAAATCTTTTTGTCTCAATTTACCCCCAATACTTAAGATGAAAAATAAACAAAGTGATGTGAATAAGAAATGAGTTTCTCCTATTACGACAACACACCACATTGAAACTTCAATTTAGATAACATAAATGCATTCATCCATGCACAGAAGTATTAAAAAAATGTGAATGGATGGAAACCATGTCCCAACTTCATCATGAGCTCCTCCGACACCCTCCCTCTCCACCAAAACCTTCATCACCACCTACTCCAAATCCACATCTGCTGCCTCGATCGAATTACCCGCCACTACTTCCTTCATCAGACCCGCCGTCTTCACCGAACCAACCACAATTGCCCACTAAACCCAGCTCCTCCGCCTCCTCTGACATCATCTCCGGCCCCTACTACCATAATCGCTAAGCTCGCTACAACTACCTTCATCAAATTCACCTCACCGCTACTGCCGAGCTTGCCTCAATGGCAGAAGCACGTTTTTAGTATTCGAACTCCCTGTCTTCCTTCAATTTCCTTGCATTGGCAGAGCAAAGAAGAGTAGTAGAGGGGGAAAAAGTAGAACTTGGACACTTTAATCATTTGATTTGACCTAGTATTTATTGTTTGAAGAGTGGGAGGGGGGACTTAGGAAGGAGATTATATAGGGAGTCAAATGAAACAGATGGAAGTTGGAGGGGTTCGTGATAATTTGTTGGAGGTATCTAGAGGAGCTCACTTGTCAAAGGCGTTAATGAACGTAAAGCTTTCCAAACTGTTAATTCTCTTCTTTATGAAACGTTTCCATTAGAGGGACATCAAATTTTTACTCATTAGAAAATCTTAGTTTTGTGGGGACTACTTAAGATAGAATTGGAGAAGTGTGAACTATTTTCTATCTTGGTTTGTGTCTCTTAGGCACTATAAACTATTGAAGTCCGAATAAAGCGTTTCATCTATGCCTTTACATATGCACATAAATGCCAAGTTATTGTTAACAATTTGATTAGATAACAATTAATTTATTAATTTAATAAGAGTTACATAATTAATTATTTTAATTTTTATTTAAAACCACTCTAGATGAGATATAAACGTTATATGTAGCTGACAAGCACTATTAGACTAATTTTAAACGTTAAAAAATCTAATGTTTCATTATAATCTTATACTACTAAAAATCTAATGTTTAATATAATTTTGTACTATTATAATTTAATTGGAGTTGCATTATTACATAAATAATAGTTACGACGGTATATTAAAGCATCATACACTTGATAATCTAATACTATTATAATAATTAATTGAATTATTATATTAGATTTAATTTATTTAATAATCTAAAGAATAGTTATACTATAGTATAGAACCTTTAATTAATGTGATTTAATAAGATTGGAAGGACTTGTGAAATAGTGGAGAGAGTGGATGGAGGAGGTCATTTAAGATATTAAATGTAGACCATAAATGGATTTAATTAAGAAAACTATTAATAAGATAATTATATAAAATAATAATAATTTTTATTTAAGTATGCATGTATGTTCATGTATATATGTGTTTTATGTAAGTATGCATGTATTATGGAGGATGTATGTATGTGTTTTATTTATGTATGCATGTGTTTTGAAGGGTACTTTGGGAATAAATATTTTAACATGGCAACCCATTTTATAATAGTATTAGATTAGATTGGATAAAAATCTGAGACATGGATGTAGGTAAAATATCCATAATATCTACCGAATTGGTATTGACCGTAAACTATTTTGACCTTAAATTAGTGAATCTCAACCTATTTTTATGATCTAGATATCTAAATTTAAGTTTGTAGGCATATATTCCATTAAAAACAAGTTTGGAGGCGTATTGAGCATATTAATGAGTTTTTGTTTGTTTTTAAAGGTAACTATTGTCATATATAATGTATGTACTTTTGTTTTATAAAAAGTCGGAATCAAATTCAAAACCGTAGGAGTTATATTGAAACTTCCCAACCGTCCATATTACTCGCGATGGGTTATAATGTATATAATTTTGAGCTTTATTAGTTTCTTTTATATTCCATATGTATTTGAACATGCTTCTCTCTTACTAAATGACCAGGTGTCCGTACTTTTCTTCTTTCCATGAATATTAAACTCTCTATACTCGAATTAGGCTAAGATGAGTGAGAAGTGATAACAGATTCAAACTTTGATTTGAAGCATTATTAATTGTAGCTTTATAATTGGATCTTTGTGAAAATACTCACTTGATCGAGGACTTATAGATGGATTGTAAGTTGAATCTATACCAACACGTAACCAAATTGTAAGAATATGTCACTCAATGAGAATTTACTTTTCAGAAGCTCAGTCATAAACAAAACTATCTGATTTATGTTTTTCTCCCCATCTAAAAAGAATTTAATGGTATGAAATGTGTATGTTTTATTTATTTGGGTATAAAAATTATTTACCTTCAAGAAAAACAAAGATTAGATTTGTATATCAAATATATTTTCTCTACTAATAAATTTTAAAGTCATTTATTTTAAGCCCAAACATATGTCATATCATATGTAGCAAAAGGAACGGCTATTAAGCTGTTTGAAAAATTAGCATATTAAACTAGTTTGATTCATATTCTAGATGACTCAAGATGATGTGAAAATTTGACCATATGCATTTGATGATGTTTTGAACCAGGGTTGGTTCATCTCCCTCCTGGTTTAATCCTAGCCCGATTAAGGGGATACACAAAGTTGGTCCAGTTTGCACTAGATTGCCAAGCATCCTCTAAAGATGTGTGGTAAGTGGTAACTCAGTTTCTGGTTGCCGTTTTATATTTTGATTGGGAAAAAAAAAAGGCTCTACCATCTAGATCCGAGTTTTAATGTGAAAAAGATGACACAACTTCATGTTCAACCAGGAACCATGTTGTTATTTAATTCATGACAGCAGGAATTGACATTCGAATGAGCTAGATGTCGGGCTGTTTAGAAAAAAATTTGCACCGACAATGTTTCGCAAGACATCACCCAGTGTTTGCTCAAAAGATTAGGTTCATTTTCCTTTTTAATCAATTTATTATGTAAAATAATACCAATTAACATCTGATTTGACTTGAGTTTTGAATGAAATCTGGACATTCTCTTGTCATCTTCTGATAGGTTTAATTTAAGTGAACAGATTCAAAATTGAATCAGCTGGGCATTCATGTAGAGATTATTAATCTCAATCAAGCTCACAAGTCAGTAGTTATTGAATAGCAGCATTTGTTCTCTAATTACACGGCAGCACTGTAAGAAACAGAGTACAAAAAATTCTAAGCAATAATCAGAGATTTACTAACTTAAAATGATGATTTAACTCCAGAACTGCTTCCAAAGATTTAGATTCCTGCTTTCCAGTGAAGAAAGCATCTCCTGAGAACCCGTGCCTGCTAAAAGAAAAGCACCATGTATTACTACCATTGAATAAATATACCCTTTAGAGTTCACAATTCAACATAAAAGGCGTGCAAATTGCATTTTAGTGTAATTTACATATAATCCCCCTGAGGTTTGCATGATCATTTTTAGACGTTAGTAGGGAGGGGGTCGATCATGCAAACCTCAGGGGGATTATATGTAAATTACACTAAAATGCAATTATTTGCATCCCCACAAGAACATATATGCGACTATTACAATGAAAATGATGATTACATTAAAAAATTGATGATTACTCGATTAGAAATTTCTGTCAACCATGCAAACATCCGGGTTTTTCTTTAAAAAAAAATTTAAGTAATTTACCCTGCATTTTATGGGGAAGCTAAAATTATAAGAGGTAGAATAACTGGGAGTCCAAATACTTTAACTGGACACGGAGCAGTAATCACAGAAGTATGATCCCCAAAGAACCAGCTTACGCTAGTTAGGATATGAGAAACAAAGAAACATGATTAGATAACCCAACAGGGAAAAGGTTGACAAAGCAATTCAAGAAAAAGATCTAACATGAGTTTTCCTGATCAAATTAGCATTAAACTTATAAATTTTGAGGAGAAATAGAGTTTGTTTCTGATCATCATCACTCCAACGATCTACATTCCAATAAGCATTGGCAATGGCTATTTTCATAAGAATTAGCAAACAGATAATCTTGAAGAGGAAGCAGTTAAATCAATAGAGGATCAAGTGAAAAATGCTGTTAATCTTTCATGAAGAGGTGTAGGGATAGCTTTTAATGGAGATCGTACAAAATATTGTTTCATGTAAGACAATACAGGAGATGAAGAACAAGGACGAGAAAATTTTGAACTAACATGGTTGCAAGCCTTACGTGTAGTGCAAAAATCACTACAAACTAATTAAAAAAGAACTATACAGTATCAGTTATATACCAAATATGCTGTGTTTCTCATTGCCCACCAAATGATTTAAATTACAAAGGAGGAAGGGGGAAAAAGAATTCAAGTTCCCTCAATGGCTAACTCTATTATGCCGATCCACTTAATCTTAACTAAATCCTACTACTTTTACCTTGACACTCGCGGATATAGGGTCACCACATGTTTAATCATTCAAAATGATCTCTCTAATCTCTCATTCTCAACTCAAATTCATTCTAACTTTTCATAAATGTCTCTTAGTTTTTAGAGTACTGCTGGTCATATATCAACATTTGGCATGAGCATGTTGGAGCAATTTCAAATGCTTTTCATGTATTGGTTTGTTATGAAGTGACCAAGGACACATGTTAAGAGTCATTAATTACCTTCTCAACCACCTCCACTAGTCTAAGCATTAGAAAAATACATATCGATAATATGCATCACATAACAAATGCTTTCACAAAATTTTAAGTATTGACAAAATTGCTCATGCTCTCAATCTACAAATAAATAAACTATATTATTCATGGAATTTATAATCATAAAATTTGGGCCCATAAACTGAAATAATTGATGGGAACAACCCAAGTTACAACAAGGCCTCTTCTTTTTTTTTCTTCCATCACCTTTTCTGCCACCTCAGTGATCAATGGACCCAAGAGGAGGCAAGAGGCAAACTTAGTAATCTTTGTTGATGCTAATAATGATCCAGGGATTTTCTGCGTCCTTTCCCTGGTTTTACCCTAATATACATGTGATTGTGTTTGGTAATATAAACCACAACCCCACATTTAACAATTTAATATGGCATTTTACTTGTACATATATGTTTTCAAAAGTCATTACCTTTACCGCGGCACGTGTATCCTGTAGGTCAATTAGTGAGAAGATCAAGAATAATGCTAACCTAGCAATAGTGAGCCTCCTTTCTCATCTTTGATCTTTGCTTTGGGACATTCAACAACAAGCCTCTTTGAATATTGCTTCTCATCTTTGATCTTTGGTTTGGGCAATTCAGCAATAGTTCTTTCTAAATAATGCTGCCTATATATGAAGAGCTGAGAAGACTATTCTCCAAGTCATAGAGGAGATTGGTTTGCCGCAAAATACATCTTCTTCTTTAGAAATTTGTTAATCCCTGATGCTTCAAAGAAAATATAGGATTCAAGCCAATTCATTTGCAGATTTTTTTTGCTTTTTTTGAATTACTTGATGAAGCAGTCTTTTCTTTATCTGGGTACGTGACGGTGCGACATTATGATAAGTCCTCATTTGTTTTCTATCAGCTCCAAACCTCCATTCTATTCTTCCTGGGGCGACCTTTTGTTGTTGACATTTGCAGGCCAACTGACAAAGTTTGTTTCATCAACACCAACACCTTCACGTGCATCACCAGAGTTGCCATCAAGTGAATCTCCAGACATTGGTGAATTTTCTTCACTTGATGAGTTTTTACACAGTCATGACGATAAGTACATTAGTGGAATTTCATAACAATATTTGTGAAGGAAAATCTTATATTACTTTTCCATGAGCATGAAGAAAACCGTACATTCCTTCACAAAGATTATTATGTAATTATTTCAGTTTATGAACCAAATTGTATTATTATAATGTGCTTTTATAATTACTATAATTTCGGTATATTACTTGTAGATTAAGGGCATGAGCGATTATGTCAATTTTTAATTTTGTAAGGGAATTAATTTATATGATGCATATCACACATGTATTCTTCTAATACCAAGAATAGTGGAGGAGGAGGTGGTGGTAACAACCCTTAACAGGGCACGGATAACAAAACCGTTACCGTGCTACTTCAATTTAATCAGCTAGGTGATTCTCTTCTAGTATGTGTCAGATCATTAAGTATCAATAAACATTTATGGTCAGCTTTAAGAATCCTCCTCCGCTACATCCTGGAGATTCTCCATTGCAATTCTTACGATGTTCACTTAGCACTAACCTGTTTTAATCTTGATCCTCCACTTCCTGGAGATTCTCCATTGCAATTCTTAACCATGTTCACCAAGCCATAACCTGTTTTAATCTTGATCCTTGGAGACGAATAAATCCCTTCCACCATGTTCCTTCTAAATTCACTAAAATCTATCCATTCCATTAGTTTTTCCTATTTTATGCTTTATTAGTGACAAGTCCACATTTCCTCAAGGAACAAGGTTTCAGCTGGCTTTCCTCGAGAGAAAAAAGGACAGTCATGCTGTCCTTAACTACTTCTAGTACGTACTAAATGTGCTTCAAAAGATCATCAGAGCCTCTTGATCAATGCAGCCTTTATAAATTGGTTGCTTTCATCATAGAATTGTATTGGAATTTAAGTTTTTTTTTTGTTGTTGTTGACCTACAAGACATGCTATTCTCCTAGGCAATATTAATAAATTAAGGGAATAATGGGTAGAGGTGGCCATCACTTTCTTAAATGAGCTACCAAGAGATAGACTAGCGGTGGGGCTCACCCACCTGGTCACATCAGAGTAGGCAGATTTCACCACTATTATCTCGATAGCTCATTTTCATAATGAGGTGGCACTCATATACATTACTCCCATATAATTGGTGAAAGAATCAAAGACCAACAACAAATGGTAATCTCCTACATGATAAGAAATGAAGTGGGTTTATACACAACGACTTGACATGTCGTATACAGTCACACATCGCAGCAGACAACTATAAAAGATCTCCTACATCAACAACTTGGACAAACCTGGATTCCCCAATGGAAGATGAAGTACTTGCTCTCAGTTCTCAGGCTTTTGGTCAGGAACTGGTTGGTTATCCTGTGTCCATGAGCCCCTTTGTGCTGGTTCCTTCTTTCAACTTGCATAGTTTCCCTCGCCTGTCATAGCGAGGCGGGACGAGTCCTAGTTTGCTGCCTTTCACTGAAACGGAACTGTGGCCTGTGGATGACCTTTCCATCTATAAAAAGATCCCCTAGTACAGCAAAAAAAAAAGAAAAGTACTAAGCAAGGCATGTCTGAATCCAACAGAAACTGAAATTGACAAAATAATTGTATGATTTTTTTAATCTAAAGTCTAAACATCAGAAGGTGAGAAGTATGAAAATTGTATCAATTACTAGCATTAATTCACAGCATACTACTACATGTATCTAAAATGATTAACATGTGTGCTTTTGCTGATGCCAGATCAACCAAAAATAGCCGATAGATAACTACTCTATACTCCAGTAATATGATTAACTAACATAATGTAAGATAATAATTAGCACATCAACTCCACCAACTTAATAGTTAATATAGCATGAGAGATGAAATTAATAATTATAACCAAATGAAATGCCATAAATAGACAAAACATTTCAAGTTGCTACTTCCAGAAACTATACAAATGCATTTAGTATTTTGCTGTTACTAACCTCCGTAATCCTTGTTGGGAACATCCAGATAAGAATCAGGTAACACCCACAGAACACCAGGTAATCCTGCCAGATTCACTAAAATCTATCCATTCCATTAGTTTTTCCTATTTTATGCTTTATTAGTGACAAGTCCACATTTCCTCAAGGAACAAGGTTTCAGCTGGCTTTCCTCGAGAGAAAAGGACAGTCATGCTGTCCTTAACTACTTCTAGTAATGCACTAAATGTGCTTCAAAAGATCATCAGAGCCTCTTGATCAATGCAGCCTTTATAAATTGGTTGCTTTCATCATAGAATTGTATTGGAATTTAAGTTTTTTTTTTGTTGTTGTTGACCTACAAGACATGCTATTCTCCTAGGCAATATTAATAAATTAAGGGAATAATGGGTAGAGGTGGCCATCACTTTCTTAAATGAGCTACCAAGAGATAGACTAGCGGTGGGGCTCACTCACCTGGTCACATCAGAGTAGGCAGATTTCACCACTATTATCTCGATAGCTCATTTTCATAATGAGGTGGCACTCATATACATTACTCCCATATAATTGGTGAAAGAATCAAAGACCAACAACAAATGGTAATCTCCTACATGATAAGAAATGAAGTGGGTTTATACACAACGACTTGACATGTCGTATACAGTCACACATCGCAGCAGACAACTATAAAAGATCTCCTACATCAACAACTTGGACAAACCTGGATTCCCCAATGGAAGATGAAGTACTTGCTCTCAGTTCTCAGGCTTTTGGTCAGGAACTGGTTGGTTATCCTGTGTCCATGAGCCCCTTTGTGCTGGTTCCCTTCTTTCAACTTGCATAGTTTCCCTACGCCTGTCATAACGAGGGCGGGGACGAGTCCTAGTTTGCTGCCTTTCACTGAAACGGAACTGTGGCCTGTGGATGACCTTTCCATCTATAAAAAGATCCCCTAGTACAGCAAAAAAAAAAAAAAAGAAAAGTACTAAGCAAGGCATGTCTGAATCCAACAGAAACTGAAATTGACAAAATAATTGTATGATTTTTTTAATCTAAAGTTCTAAACATCAGAAGGTGAGAAGTATGAAAATTGTATCAATTACTAGCATTAATTCACAGCATACTACTACATGTATCTAAAATGATTAACATGTGTGCTTTTGCTGATGCCAGATCAACCCAAAATAGCAGATAGATAACTACTCTATACTCCAGTAATATGATTAACTAACATAATGTAAGATAATAATTAGCACATCAACTCCACCAACTTAATAGTTAATATAGCATGAGAGATGAAATTAATAATTATAACCAAATGAAATGCCATAAATAGACAAAACATTTCGAAGTTGCTACTTCCAGAAACTATACAAATGCATTTAGTATTTTGCTGTTACTAACCTCCGTAATCCTTGTTGGGAACATCCAGATAAGAATCAGGTAACACCCACAGAACACCAGGTAATCCTGCCAGATTAAAGAACAAATATCAATTATCATACATATTTCTCTTGAAACCAATTGAAGAAGGGAAGTCTCTTGAATCCATCCTCTTATGACAGAAAACAATGGAACCCCAATAATTCAGCACCTTTAACTTTATAAGACAGCTCTTCAGATATCAGCGCACCAAACCCTGTGTATGTTGTGGTACACACTGAGTAGATCTTCTTTTTTGCTTCCTCTTCACTGAAACATAAACGAACAGATTCATGTTAAATAATTATAATCTCGTGCCTTTTATCATGCTTTTTACTTGAAAGACTTTGATCCGTACATCCAATTCTCTAAATGGGAAAAAGATGAATGTCTTGTACAAAGAAGTTGTTGCAAGTCTACTTAAATAGAAACACCAAAAGGCAAAAACATCAGAACTTATGATTTTCAATTCAACGTAAATACAGGATAACAACATAAAACAACTATCTACAGACATAAACAAGAATTTCACACATAGCTTGTTAAGCCAATGGATTCTAGTATACAGGTTATAAACTTTGTTTTCAGTGGCATGATATATGCTGATATTATATGGTGATACAACAATATCCATGCTAATAGGTCCAACGAAAACACTTCACTTGTCCACAGTTTACCCATCAAGTTTGGCACAAACAAACAGCTAGTGAAGTAATCCATTTAAATAGATTGTCATCAAAGTTCTTGAGATGTTTTATACTGGCACTCTAAATCAGGATTAGTTTGAAAAAAAAACAAACCAAAATGGATTAGTTTGAAAAAAAAAACCAAAATCATAGTAATTTGTGCAAAAGTTCCAAAATCAATTAAGGGGCCGTTTCAATCATGGATTCTAATTTTGGTTGATAAAGAAATAAAATGGAAAGTAGGTCTTCTAAGCAATCTTTGTTTGTTTTCTTCATAGAAATTGAAGATGTTGGAATGGGATTTATGAACGATGGTCTGCATTACAAAATATAATATGATCACCGTGTGTTATTTGGTCAGTAAAGAGGTGAATTTACCGTGCATCACAATACATGTATTTTCTAATTAAAATGATTTACAACATGAGAATGATAATAGAAATTAAAAGTAATATGGTGTATACAATCACTAAAACCAAGTAGCACATATAATTTTTCTAAAATTTTTAAAACAAATTTATAAAATGCTTTCTAAAAATTGCTAAACCAATAGAATTTTTTTCTCTCCAACTAATGCTGCCATCTAATGATTTAACATATTTATAATTTAAATTAGAATAATCAAACTTTTCAATAGCCCAAACTTGAAGATATTTATTTGGTAATAAAAAAGAAAATAGAGAGGAAGTGGGGAAACGGGAGAATTCTAAAAGGTTCTTGAAAGGAATTACAAATAACACAAGAAAATAAATGATATGCTTAGCTCTGTAGCCTCCTCTTGCAAGAGAGAACAAAGGTCTACCCCACTTTGTCACCAAAATCTGAAGTTGGAAAGAGGGTTTTCTGACATTGATTTCAATGAGTTAGCAGCAAAAATCAGTATTTCACTGTATTCTCATATCCATGAAAACAAACAGAAAATTTTGAAATGGAATTTCGCTCCAACAAAAAGATGTTGCGGGATCCTGCAAATCCCATGGATTCCTAAGGAATCTTTGAAAACCAATCATTAGTGTGGTCCACAAATACTATTCTAACATCTTCAATTTCTATGAAGAAAATAAACTTAGAAAACCTACTCCCCATTGCATTTTCTTACCGACCAAATAAAGAATAAGGATTTGGGAAAGTTTGAGAATTTTTTTATTAACGACAAATCCAAAATTCTAAAATGTGAATCCATGTGCAAAACAGCTCATTAGGGGACTTGTGTGTTGGGAACTCATTTCAAATTAGGAACTCTATCTTAGTTTACAACCACCTCTAATATACACCTCTAATACTCTAACTTCAACTTCACTTTTTCTTTAATATAATCTATTCAATGAAAGTAAATAACCCTATACAAAACGTTAAAAACTTCTTCCCCTCTCAGCTCAAAGCCCCTCTATTCCCGCTTGAATTTGCTTAACATATAACCATATAAAAAGAGAATTTTAACTTACTACAAGTACCATCTAAAATCTAAAATTCCCCAACTATTAAAAATTCCACTTCTCTATTCGATTTTCCCCCCATTCTACACCATTTTATTGCATGAAATTTGGATCTAGCTATAACATTGACATCTTCCATATTGTATCTACTGCAAAAATTCAAACTTTAAATGTGCAAACAGACTTTATTAAAAAAATTTTACCTCCCAACAACCTTCGCTAGGGTTTTGACATAAGCATCAACCATCTCCTCCTCCGATAGCTTCTTATCCTGATCAAACTCCAAAACAATCAACCAGTGCTCGTAATCGCAGCCATCGAGCATGATCGTGTCCTTCGGCGGGCGATTGCTCCAGTTAGGCGACGAATCGTTCAGCGGAGAGTAACCCGAACCCGACGTCGTCTTGAACCTCGCCGGACCCGCCGACGGCGGCGCGATTCCGACGCGGTTGAGGGCGGCGACGGCGACGCGGGGGTTTCTGAGGGAGGGGGATGAGAGGAGAGATCGAGAGAGGAGGGAGGTGATGCTGCGTCTGGTCACCGCCGCCATGGATTGGGGTTTTAGAGGTTTTAGGGGTTTTTTGTGGAGGATTGGGGTTTTTAGGGAGGTGTGGTCACCGGTGGGATTGAAAATGGGGGTGAGTTTTTAACGAGGGGGTTGTTAATGGGCTAGCGTCGTTAAGGCCCGTGGGTTGGGCTATGTTGTCTCTTTGTAATACTTATTTTTTACTGATTTGAGCCTTGTACCGTAGAGAAATCATTTAGCAAAGCCATACTATGTATTAAAAGAAGTTCATTTTCCTGTCCTTGTGAGCCCAATTTTTTAGAATTTCGATAATACTCTTATGTATGGGAAATTTAATTTGTAGTGCCTCGCGCTTGGAAAAAAAAGGCCTCTCGCTTGACAAAATAAAAAGGGACGTCCCCACATATTGAATAAATGACAGAAATACACTTAAACTTGCAAAATCATATTCATCTGCTTTCTTGATAATTCGATTACATACTCCATCCATATTTTGTGATGCATGCATCGTGTGCACCATAGTACTAGCTAGCAGGTATAGTTTGAAGATAAATGCAACTTTTATTGCAATCCATCTTTTATTGCAGTTTAAAATGGTTTTGTTGAAAAGAGTTGGAGAGTCATTTATAAAAAATCATGTTAGGAGGAAGGAAAAAGTTGATATATGTCTCACGATCTACTTTAAGCTGCAAATATGATATAGCATTATAAACAAAATACGTAATAAGGGAATCAATCAATCGACAACTTTAAGATTGATAGTGGGACATATATCGCATTCTTCTTCCTCTCTGCATGATGTCTACAGAGAACTCTCCATATGCGTAAAGAGCATTGCTCATGCACACGCAAGGCAATTCTAAAGATGATTTTAGTATCACAGACACAAAAACAAATAGTTTTTCAGAAAAATATTTTACCTCCTAAATCAAAATTAATACTTATTCTGCCAAATCATAATCAACTTGTACATAATAACCAATCTCAATATAAGCAAACTCTGAGGCACTTTGATACTTCTCCGCAAGTATAAAGCTTGAACAGTTGAACCTCTCTTGAGATTAAAAAAAGATCCTTACAAAACTTATGACAATCTTCCAGAAAATTGTGATACAAAACTATCTATCTTCCATCGATCATGAAGATAGAAATCCAGAAATATATACAAATATCCAATACAAATTACAAGAAGAAAGCAAATAGTTACTAAAAAAAAAAAATCCTAAGCTTCATCATTTTCGACCTGCAAAATTTTGACCTGGTGCATCTGAATACATTTTGCAAGTGACTTTGAAAGCATGCTATCAGGGTTCTGGGATGTTGCGACGAGTCCCTTGACATTGAAGCAATTGGAGGTGACATCAGAGGCAGTACCATTGATGTGCTCCAAGTTTACGTCATGGAGCTTCACATTCTCACAAGGAACTGAGGAACTGCACTTCAGGTTCACTGCAACAGGGCGACTTGATGTCCCCGATATCCTATTAAACGTCACATTATTTACCTTGAACAGAGAGGGCTGCACGCAAACAGAGATGTCCCTTAGCACGGCACTGATACTGGAAACATTTTACAATGACAAAACTGCTGAAAACTTATTAAAATGCCTCTAGACTGCACCATAAGTTCAGAGTTTTCGTGAAGGTTGTGAGTTATAATTTTGGGTAAATTTCAACCCCCCAAAATAAATAAATAAATAAATAAATTATTTTAGGGCATTACTGGGAAAACAAAAGTTCATGGGGGGAGTCTTGTGGGAAACACACCATTTTTTTGGGGGGTCGGGGGTGGGGTGAAATTTAAACAATAACTTTATATTCTAGTATGATCCACTTTAAATGCATGGCTGGCGATATATGAACTTGGGTTTGTTTGATAACATATAAAAGTCCCTTACGTTGCACCACAATTTCGGACTTTTGGTGCCATTGAAGGAATGTTAACATGCTGTCAAATCCCATTGGTCACATGTTTAATGAGGATTAAAAAGGAAAGGATACAACTGCCAGTGTCCAAGTTTCAGTTCATGAAAAGGAAGCTAAACCTTTGAGAGCATGCAGAGCATAAACTTATAGCCCTCAGTCGTCATTTCAGCTTCAAAGTTTTGGTGGAGTAGAAGAGACTTTTATAAAACTTACGATCCAAGTCTTACCTTATTTGAGCATGTTGTTTTGGGACAATACTCTTGATCTATGATGATTGGACGGGAGACATTGTTCAAAATGATATCTTCAAATGTGAAGTTCGAAGCTCGACCAGGTTGTGAACCAGGCCACGTCTTGATGCGGATACCGTTCGGTGTGTTTGAAATTGTGCAGTTATTAACCTTTACCCCAATCACATCCTTGTCATCCATGTACTTTCCTAGACCCCCAACACTGAAATCACCAACACAACTTATTAACAAAATCAATGGTATGTAAATTTCTAGGGTTTTCTCCGTATTAGCCCCGTACATCTTTCATATTCTAAAATAAGTCCCTGAAATCATTGAAATTGCTATTGGGTCTCCGAATTCTCATAAGCTCCAATTGCTACTTCTACTCTTGATTGTAGCGACCAACTAGATACAGCTTATGAAAATTTGGGGATCTAATAGCAATTTCAATGATTCGAGGGACTAATTTTAAAATATGAAAGATGTAAGGGATTAATATCGAAAAAAACATAAAATTGTAATATTGATAAGAATTGTGATCCTTTACCTGATCCCATGTCCAGGGCCACAATTTATGCCAGAGATTGACACATTGTTGTTACCTGGGCCAATGGAGATGCAGTCATCACCAGTGCCGATGGTGAGGCGAGTAACATTGACATTATTGCTGTCACTTATGTGGAGTCCATCAGTATTCGGGCTATCTCCAGGTGCAGATATATTGAGGTTCGACACGGTCACAAAATTGCTCCTCTGAATGGCCATGTGATAGCCCTTGCTATTGAGAAGCGTTAGATTGGCGATTGTTGCATTGCTGATCTTAATGAATCGTGTTGACTGCAAAACAGTTTGTAGCGGTAAGTCATCGGTGATTCTAGCAGTGTGGAAAAAATAACTAATGCACAAGCTATTTAAACAAGGTTAATTGTAGATACATCATACATCCCGTGTTATAGTGGTGTAGCTACTTATACTTCCTGAACTATTTTATTAGCATTTACACCCCCCTCCTGAATCTTAATTGATGTAGCACTCAATTTAGAGGGCGATGTAGTCTTCTTTTAGTTAAACTTATAAGGGAAAAGGGTAAGTTATTGTCACGTGATTCCCACATGACATGGGGTGTAAGTGCTAATAAAAGTGTTTATGGGATATAACTGGTTATACCCTCTTAGTGCAAGGAGTGTGTATCTGCAATCAACCCTTTACATGATAGCACTTGATTTTAAAGGATGAGCTAAGCTCACCAGTGGAAAGTTGTGGCAATTCCTCTCTGTACACCTTGTTAGATTCCAAGAGGTAGCACCCTGGGCATCAACAACACCACCACCCTCGATAACGAGCTTATTGAGAGCCCTGAATTCCAACCAAGCGATCGTAGTTATGCTTGTGGGGCTTGCGGGGCCTAGTAATTTTCCCTTGATTTCAAACTTTGGAGATGTGTTGTTGGAGCAAGGGCCTTGAAAGATGATTTGGCCAAGAAGGAAAGATCCCTCCGGGATCAAAAAGCTTGCAGCTCCTCTGTGTTTACATGCAGCACTCCAAGCATCAGAAAATGCCTGACAGAGAGAACAATTAGTCTTGAACTAATTTTAAGGATCAATGCAATGATATGATCCACTTGAAAGTTAGTAGATTGTGAAATCACATAAACATGCTTGCATTTTTTAGGGGTTAATTGCTGATTAACACCCCCTTTAATATCGACCAATTGTGGATAGACCCCCATAGTTTTTTGTTGCTGATAGACCCTTTTATTATCGCCCAATTGCGGACAGACCCCCTTGAGTTAATTTTTAACAGTTTTACCCTCAGGAGATTTATTTGTCAAAAAACAATTCTCTTTCTCTAAAGGGTAAAAGAGTCGAAAGAATTCACTCAGGGTTCTATCTACAACAATAAAACTACATGAGGTCTATACGAAATTGGACAATAGTACAGGTGGTCTATTCACAATTAAACCTTTTCTGAAAACACATATATATCAATGCTAAACTCACCTTGCTATTATCAGTTTTCCCGTTGGAAATTGCTCCATACTTGGTCACGTCGAAAACCTCCTGTCCACGACAAGGTTGGGGAATGCATATTACCAACCAGGAGAAACAAGCAAGTTTCAGGGTTGTTTCTAAGGCTACATGATTATGTATTTGGCCAAATTTGAATCTTTCCGCTCGAAAGAGGCTTGAATACTGCATCTCCTTAGGATGGAAGAAGAAAATGAAGAACAAGGGCAAATTGGTTGCCTAGATGTTAACTTATTTCTTATCATATCACCTTGAAATGACTGGTTCCTGTCAAAGGGCTTGAAGAGGTTGTTATAACTTAAGTGCTATTTCCTCTCATGGCCTCAGCTCTAAATCTGGAAGGTAATCTCACAGGGCACTATAATTAGTTGAAGGGATCATGTTAGGATAGGTAAATACACAGGTTCATCAGATCCATTCCAGGTTAGTGATGTTTCAAATTCTAATAAAACATGAAATGGCAAACCACCATCCATCCACTTCTGCAGGTGCTGCTTCCAATTTTATCTGTGAGAGAACCACTAAATCAAGATAACTATGAATATTATCATGTTACTCAGGGAAAAGGAAAAAAAAAACAACTATAAATATGGATAACAAAATGCTAAGATAAGAGCAACCAAAAGAGTAAGAATATGAGAAAGGACCAAGATACAAGTGGTTGAGAGGATAATCTAATTGGCTATGCATATATCATTCAAAAATAAATAATAGGGAATCATGTATATGAGGTGGCGGCTCATTTTGCTAAATGAGCTACCAAGAGATAGAGTGGTGAGGTCTACACCATTTGATGTGACTAGCAAGATGGGCCTCACCACATGGCTATCTCTTGGTAGCTCATTTAACAAAATGAGCCGCCACCTCATATACATTATTTCCTAAATAATAATATAAGAGCACGATGGAGATGCCCCAAAGGAGCTCATTCAAGATCTTTCAATAAATAGGAATTTCAAAATTAGATTGCAATATGAAATGTAATTAATTTGACCGCGCATATAGATGTATAAGACTCACACAAAGAAAAAGAAGTTACCCTTGCAAATTCAAAACTTCAACCCTTACATTTTTGTGTTCAAGGATTTGCTAAAGTTTCCGACATAGGCACTGGTCTTTTTTTTTTTTGGGGAGGGGGAGGGGGGTGATCTAAACATACTGACTATTTCAATGTAAATCACAATGTAAACTCAAGGTAATTAATAAGACAAAAATAAATAATTAATTTGAGTTGGATCCCTTAGTACCATTGTTTCAAGATGAGTACGAATTTAGTACATACCAAGGCACCTCTTCCACAAGCATATAAGAGGGTATCCATAATTTTTTATTTTGGATCATATTACCTTTACGTGGGGAAATTACATGAAGATGCAATTAGGATTGCTCATTTGCTTGTTTCACATTAACAATTTTGACATGTAGTAAAAAATTGATCGAGAAATTTAATGGATATATGATAAGAATTTACTCCTGAAAGATTTGTGCCGAAATTACTACTGGGGAAGGTGGCTTTCTTCCAAAATGCAGAACCTTATCTGTCAGAAATGCCTTGTATCCAGAAAGGGACGTGAACATGATCCTTCCTGATTCTTTCTTTAATTTTCTTTTCTTTTTGAATAACAATAGCCTGATTCTGTTGAGACTTGAACAAGCTGCACTTCTCCTTGAAAAGCTCATGCATGAGGCACACAAATACACGCCACATACATACATGCATATAAGTTATAACCTTTTCTAATTACAACTGATGGAAATTGAAAGCTGAATATAGTAAAAGCATCAAGGAGCTGAATACTTTACAGTGCAATTAGTGGAATATATAACTCCATTCCCTTTCTTGGCTTTACCTGGGAAATAAAGAAATCAAATTTTAACTTCTAAGCATTAGCTGTTTCAAACCAATTAACTAGCCGACTAGGTCGTGTACATTACAAATTCCAGCTAGGATAGTTATGTTTCCACCTAATTCGGGACATCAATAGTCAGAATTATGTAAGCATGAAATCACACCATATTTGATATATATAACACATACTTCTTAAAATTGTGCGGCTTCTGAGTTGGTTCTCAGGGAGTGTTTCCATTAATCAAGAGCAGAAATCAGACTAAGTGAAGTCTGACTCATCGTCGTCGGTAAAGAGGAGGTTGTATAATTGGAGGTCCCAGTTTCAAGATCGGGCACTTGTTCAAGAAACCAAAAAGGAAAACAATTAGGGGAAAAAGATATGTATATGCTTTCAGAGTCTTATCCATAAACCATGCCGACCAGAGATCAAAAGATTTTTCTTTCAGAGCTTAGCTGAAACCTTGTGAGCAGTCATATCCCTCCCTCCCTCCCTCCCTCCCTCCCTCCCTCTCTTTGGATGAGATAAGGGGCTTAACCAGATTTATTGTATTTGAAAGATATGGTTACATGAGGAGCAGGGTACAAATGATAATGCCCGTGTCACACGAAATCAGAAGTCTTAACAGCTACAAGCATGAGATTGTGAGGATGGATGTGCGAGCCCCGTAATTTAGCAAATAGAGCTGAATTATAAATAATATATGTTTTTGTGAACATTTCGTGTTAAAGACTCGTCGATTCTCTCTTAACAGTGTAACCAAAGGGTTGTTAGAAATCCTCACCAACTTAGATTGTTCTAGAACAATTTTCTTGAACCTCTCTCTAGAAATATCCTACAAAATATCTACCAAGAAGTTTCTAGGAAGATACAAGTGTATGGTTAGTATTTATTCTTCTAGAAACTTCTATTAATGTATGGCTAGGATTGATTCTTCCACACACTTCCTAGCCCTCTTAAGCAACTATAAATAGGGGTCTTAGGCTCTCATTTGTGTAAGCCATCAAGTAAGCAAGCAAGTAAGAAGCAAGCTTGAGAGGTTGAGAGCTTGAGAGCTTAAGTGTGTAGTGTAGGCTTATGAGTGTCCACCAAAATAAGAGAGTTGTGTGATAGTGAGGTGTTCTTGTAAGAGTGAGTGTTGTACTTTTTGGTGTTCTATCAATAAAAGTTTCCTTTGTGTAGAGAGTTGTGTTCTCCAAAAGCCAACAGTTTGGTATCAGAGCAGGCGATTAGGACCTGTGGTGGAAGTGTGCCAGTCGGTCAGGGACCATATTCAAGACGCTGTTCGAGGGTGATCTTTGACGTGCACAATCCGGGATTGTGAAGCTTGTGCGTTTGGGACCAAGCTTACTTTGAACATGAGGGACAACCAAGTCACGATGTCAGATTAGATCAGCGCTCCTGGCAGTATGGAGAAGCTCAACGAGTACAACTATCGAGATTGGTAGACGTGCATTAAGTCCTATCTCAGAGGTCAGAACTTATGGGATATCGTTGATGGTGATGACACCTCACCCCAACGGAGAATGCACAGGCAATCAAGAAATGGAATATAAAGGCGGGGAAAGCTTTGTACGTGATTCAGACCACAATAGACAAGAGTCTGCTTTCACGTATTGAAGATGCTGAGACACCCAAATAAGCATGAGACGCGTTTGCTGCCCTCTTCTCAAAGAAAAATACTGCTCGCCTTTAGCTACTCGAGAGAGAGCTCATGAATACATCACAAGGTACGCAGTCTATTAGTGACTACTTTCAAAAAGTTAGAAGCTTGTCTGGAAATAGGTAGATTAGATACAACTGCTAAAATTGGTGAAGATAGAATGAGAAGAATTATATGCAATGGTTTAAAATCGGAATACATCGGATTTATCACGGCAATACAAGGTTGGCTAGTTCAACCTTCTCTAAATGAATTAGATAATATACTAGCAAACCAAGAAGCTCTCTTAAAATAAATTGTGGGAGTGTCTTTAAAAAATAACAATGAGGAGGCACTCTTCAGTAGTAAAAGAAGAAGCCAAGAAAATAGGCGCAGTAGCAATAAATATAAAGAAAAGAAGTCTCGAAGGCAGCAAGGGAGCTCTAACTCAGGGGGAGCTCAACATGGTCATGGAAGAGATGACCGACGTGCACGGCGAAGTGATGAGTGCTTCAACTGTGGAAAGAAGGGTCACTTTGCTCGAGATTGCTGGTCGAAGAAAAATACAGCACAAGGAAACATGGTGACGTCAAAAAACCATCGAGATGCAAATGACAGTGAAGAAGCGTGGGATGCACAAGTATCATCAGCTACAATCTATCTTGCTGACTTGACAGAAGAAGAGGAAGATTTTGATAAGGAAGACGTCATGATCGAGCCAGATGAGAAGACCCTTGCAATCGTAGACTCAGAAGCCATCTACCATAACAATAATTGGATCGTTGATTCAAGTTTCTCCAACCACATATGTGGTGATAATGAGAAGCTACAGACAACGTCCGAGTATAAAGAAGAAAAGCCAGTTCTGACCGCTAAAAACTCTAAATTGCCAATTATTCATAGTGATAACACAATAATGGTGCCACACCTCAGTCCTAATCAAGCACAATTACATAATATCTTTGATGAGACAAAGATCATGGTGGCATAAGAGGTGACATCGCTAAATTCTAAAATTTAGAGATCAAGTTCTGAGGAAATTAAAGAAGAAAGGACAAGAAGATAGCAAATCATCAAATCACGAAACCAAGAAGCAACAAGTCTCTCAAGAAGATTTCTGCACACAAGCTCGCTATAAGGACATGGATGACGGATATTCATAAAGAGACGATTGAAGAGGAGGGCCAAGCCGATAGAAGACACGGAGAAGAATCGACTATGCAACTTGAGATCGACAAGAACAAGGAAGCCAAATTCGAAATATCCAAATGCAAGTGCTGTGGAAGTCAAATTCGGTACGTGATCGGGAAAATTGGTGATGAGGGGGAGTGTTAGAATTCCTCACCAACTTAGATTGTTCTAGAACAATTTTCTAGAACCTCTCTCTAGAAATATTCTACAAAATATCTACCAAGAAGTTTCTAGAA
The DNA here is from genome assembly GCA_012295165.1 of Asparagus setaceus. Classification (NCBI taxonomy): domain Eukaryota; kingdom Viridiplantae; phylum Streptophyta; class Magnoliopsida; order Asparagales; family Asparagaceae; genus Asparagus; species Asparagus setaceus. Next base: position 70,204,279 of record CM022702.1, read on the forward strand.
AGATACAAGTGTATGGTTAGTATTTATTCTTCTAGAAACTTCTATTAATGTATGGCTAGGATTGATTCTTCCACACACTTCCTAGCCCTCTTAAGCAACAATAAATAGGGGTCTTAGGCTCTCATTTGTGTAAGCCATCAAGTGAGAAAGCAAGCTTGAGAGGTTGAGAGCTTGAGTGTGTAGTGTAGGCTTGTGAGTGTCCACCAAAATAAGAGAGTTGTGTGATAGTGAGGTGTTCTTGTAAGAGTGAGTGTTGTACTTTTTAGTGTTCTATCAATAAAAGTTTCCTTTGTGTAGGGAGTTGTGTTCTCCAAAAGCCAACAAGGGTCACAATAACTGCAAAATCTCATCTCTATGTTGAGATTTGAAGGATAAGTACAAGGGTATACCAGAAGTGAAGCATGCACTATTATTTAACACAAGCAATTCTTAGTTGGTGGTATTTGAAATTGGTTAATTTCCTCGAATAAAACCTATAATCTAACTAGATAATATCCCTCTGCAGCGTCTTAGAGCCATCTGCAAATTGACATGTCGTAGACCGCATAAAGGCCCATGCTTCTGCAATTTGAAGATGCAAACAGGTACTGATAGCATAGTCTATACAGTATACATAATCCTTACATAGCTGGTTGAATGCTGAACCAAATAACGATATGTGTGCCTCAATTCATATAAGATGGAGAGATCAGCTGCAGTTTGTTCTTAAAATCATCTTGTTTAGGGCAAAAATCGGTGCTGCTACTCTTCACTATTCTGATATGTTATCAACGCAGGTCGGTGAAATGTTTTGGCTGAACATTAGTGTTCATGTCTTTGGAATTCCATTGTTGGCATAAAATCTTACGGTGGCTTTACACTCGATTTGCAATATAACGGATGTGTTCCTGTCATGTGCATACATTGTGTTTCGAACTCTTGAGATAAATTTTGTTAAGATATTTTCTGCAGAAAATGTGGAGCAAATGTGATGCAGGACAATCATCAGCCGTTAATCATGAATTTAATAGATTTACTGGAATCTTTGTTATTTTAGTAATATTTGATGTAATCTCCAATTTTAGGTAAAGATCTCCGTAGGATTTGATTTAGGATTGTTAGGATCTCTGAGATTATTTTGTTAGACTTATTTCCTTTTTATTAAGATTTAGTTAGGATTCTATTTATCTTCTTAGTTTTTCTATAAATAAGGTTGTATTTTTTCATTTGAGAGGAGGAGAGAAGAATATTTGTGAGAAATTTGCATGTGAATTGCAGCTAGTATTAGGCATGTGAAGTGCCGGCATGTGAGGTGCCCGGGTGTGAAGCCCATATTTGTATCTTTTCTATTCTTAAATGACGAGTGCAATTTTATTATTTGTATTTTTATTTTATTTCATCCAAATAAGTTCTTTCAAGAATCTCCATCTTGTCGTTCCCTAGGTCTAAAATAGGTGTCGTCAAGATCAAGATGCTCGTCATATCCCCTCTGTGGCCTAGCGCGTGCGTTGTGTCCCCTACTGTGTTGGGCACTACCCCCATGATCATCCCTAGCAAGTCTCCTATTATTTCTATCTTGAAAGTCCTCTTGACGCCAAATTGTCTCAGTCTGACCGGGTCTAATCGCGTGCTGAGTCGTTTCGTGCCTAGTGTCTTGTTGTTGCATGAACGTGCGAAGAGCCTCAGTGAGTTCGGTGATCTGTGCTTGTGTGTCGTTTTGTGAATCCGTCATTGTGTTTCTAAAGGTCCTACCACTGCGTAACATGAACAAATCTAGCCTAGTGTCTTGTTGTTGCATAGGATTGAGATGGGAACTTTTCCTTTATTGCTATGTATATGTCAAAGGCTTCTCTTCCTACCTTCACTATCTGTCCTTGAGGAGCCATTCAAATTTTGAATAGAAATTACACTGTGTTACCGTGTTGGTTTTTTAGAGCTTTGAGGGTAGCCATGGTTCTTGTAGGCGCTCTTATGTTGACTCGGTCAACATTCTAAGCCTCTTTATTCATTCTTCTCTAGCAAGATTTTACCTTAATACTGCAGTTTGTGTCTACTTAATTAATTCCAATCTCTTGGTAATTATATTAGGGGTTAGGTTGCAGCATCTACCTTTACGATCTAATTATTTGAAGGAAAGATCTAGCTTCCTAGTGAAGTGAGTACTACTTAACACTAGGAATGGTGCTTCGTGGAAATTCTACATATTTAGTGGCCTAGAAAAGTTATATTAGCAAATGAGTATAAGCCCAGTAAAGTAAATCTCTTGGTATGACCAACGCATGGTAAATAAATAAATCAGAATCTGATTTCACTGTGCCAAAGCTTCCAACACGCTAAAGAAATTGTTAGGCTTGAACAGGTCAAATGGCCAATCCTCTTTACAAATGGAATAAGACCAAAGCTGAAGCCTAAGTATGTAATCGCGTAGATTGAAGTGGAATAATTGTCTTAAGGCTTTTTTAGTCTGCAGGGTTAATTTGACTCCTTGACCATTGTACTCAATAGTTAAATGAGGTTGAGATCTAGTCTTTCCCATTAGAAAAACTATGCCTTAAAATAAGTATGAAGAACGGTTCATAATATTCTAAATTCAATGTATGGTATATATTGATATTGAATTTTCAATATTCAACATAAGGCTTTAGCTGTTAGAAATAATTTGTAATCCTAGAATTGTCCAGAAATATTTACAATAATCTTGTAATATAGAAAAATCGAACAACTGGGAAGTGACAAACATAAAATGTGTCTAGAATATAGGATTTACGTAGATTTCCCATGAAGTTTGAATGTATCATGAAAAAAATCTAAGGCCTAGACAAACACACAGGAGCCATAAACAGGGGAGGGAAGTAACAATTTGGAAACAAGCAATCGGAAGCGATTCAATACAACATTCCTTCAATTTGAGAAGTTCTTAGCCTCTTCCTTTTCTACTTTCATCCATTCTCAATCCTCCAACACTACACCTAGCTTCCGCAATCCCAACATTAACAGTATCTTCCGGAACTAGATTGTGACCTGAAATGTGATTAAATTGAATGTGCATATAGATGTTCAACTAGTCAACATGGAATGAAAAAAATGCCACACATGCAAATTCAAAATTTCATCCACCACATTTTTTCTCATTTTATATTTACCAAAGCTGCCTATGCTGGAAAATAGCAACGGGTACTACTGGTTGCAGACTACAGCAGAGATGAGACACTAGAGCACAAGAAAGTTTAATTACTGACTTGTGATGCAAGTAGTGTTGTTGGCTAGATGTAACCAAGGTTTTAAATGTCGGATGTCGAGTTCATGTCGGATGACTGAAATCCATGTCGGATAGAGGAAATCGGGAATATGTCGGGGGACATGGACTAAATATCGGATTGCCATATCGGGTGGTGCGCATATGTATAATATCATATCCTAAATGCAATAACCAGTAATTAGTGGCATTTATCATCAATAACCGTTAATTAGTTATATTCGAACTAAGAAATAAGATATAATTTAATTTCAATTTATGAATTTCAATTACAAATTTATAAATTCAATTTTCAATTTATGCATTTCAATCACAAAATTCAGGGATTTTTTTAGTGAATTTACCCAAAAAAGGGTAAGGAGAGAGAGAGAGAGACTCAGAGAAAGAGAGAGAACCAGAGACTCAGAGAGAGAGAGAGAGAGAGAAGAAGAGGAAGACGGTGAACAAAGAGAGAGAGAAGAAGAAGACTCACCCTGATGAGGACGAGGTAGTTCTGAGGCAGCGATGAGGACGACCTCGAGAGAGGTAAACAGCGGCGATTTTGCCCTAGGATTTTCTTTTTTTCCCTCTCTATCGCTTCATATTTATAAGAACGGGTCTTACGTGAAACGAGTTTGGGTTTTCAGCACTAAACCCAAACCCGTTTCACCTTAAAAACAGCAGGAAAATAAAAAGGGCCATACCGGCCGACTTTTCAAAGTAGAAAAATCGGCCAATATGGCCGATATATCGCCGATTTATCCGACTTGAACATGAAAAATGATATTCGACTTGAAACTGTCCAAGTCGTGTCGGTTGAGCCATGAAACCGACATGTCGGCCGACATTTAAAACCTTGGATGTAACGAATGCCGAACCACTTGCATATAACCAACAATGTTGGGGCTTTTCGTCAGGGGATGAGATTTTCAGGTTTCTGATTTTAGTGAAAATCGCCGTTGAGGTATCCTTTGCTGTTGACGAGTGATATTTTCAATGCTTGAATTGGTGAGCTTGACTAACCACGGGAACTACCAAATGATGTGCTATGCCATTTTTCATTATTGAGATTTACTATTAGTTTCTCAGGAAAAATTTATAATTTTCATATGATAGTATCCGTGCTTATATGTTTTCTATGTTATATCACAGAGTAACAATTAAACATCAAGGAAATTAATAATGAAAGAAATAAAGAATTAATAAGAGTCTCATCCCTACGCACAATTGCTTTGAATGACAAATATAATTCTATTACAAATCAAGGCCCCTCTTTCACGAGTATACGGGAGAACACATCCTATTAGCTCCCTTAACGGTCTAATTTGTTATCAAGAAACCTTTTCGACCTTGGACATGGCTAGGGGAGGAAGAGTCTGTTCTCATTTCAAATTTGCATCATATTAATCTTTACATGGGGAAATTACATAAACATTCAACTAGGACTCTTGTTTCAGATTAGAATTTTTTATGTCACATGTAGTAAAAATTTGGTAGAGAAATTTAATTGGAAGTATGATAAGAATTCACTACTGTGAGATTCTTGCCGAAATTATTACCAGGGGAAGTGGTTTGCTTCAAAAATCAAGAACCCTATCCATATAAAAATACCTCCACCAATATCTCCATAAGAGACTTTGACTTGATCCAACCAACAGTATTGATTCTGTCTAGACTTGAACAGATACTTCCCTTTCATTTCAATCCTTGGCAGTTGATCATTGGTTCTCGAGAGAATGTTATTGAGGGATCAAGATGGTCGCCTACCCTCCGAGCATTCAAGAATGGCTATACAAATGAACCTTACAATAAAAATCAAGCTATTGTTCGAATACTCTCCGACTCAAATAGACTTAGACAAAAGATTACTATTGTTGGTCTTCCTGCCAGTTATTCCTCCTTAAATTTCTGTCATAAAATTGACTCCCATGGACAAGCTCAACTAAGGAACCAATAAAGACACAACATAAGCTACTTTGAAGACTGCTTTTCTTTGATTAGGTTGCGGAGTCAGTCCCTACTTGAGAAAGAGAGAGTGACAGTTGCTCACAATGAAAAATACCAAATACATATATTAATATGCAAATGTGCACAAATACATGCATTTATATCTATAATCATAAGGCTAAATTTCTGAAAGCCCCTTAAATTTGACAATTATTAGATAAAACCACCCATAGCTTTCAAAATATCAGAAAACCCCCCTTAAGTTTAGGGTTATCCAAAACCCCTTCAACTTTAAGATCTTTTCATAAAACCCTTAACGGTGTCAAGTGGAATTTCATAGATATGTAAAGTATGCAGGGGGATATTTTTGCCTGTGATGGTTCACACTTATAGGGGCTTTTGAAAAAGTGATGAAAGTTGAAGAGGGTTTTCTGATAACCGCTAAACTTAAGTGGGGCTTTCTGATAACCCCTAAACTTTATTTTATTTTATTTTTTGTTTTTGTTTTGGGGAGGGGGTTTTCTGAAATTTAGCCTAGTCATGATATAACCTTTCCTAACTATAACTGATGGGTACGAATTGAAAGGTGGAAGTAGTAAAAGCATCAAGGAGCTCAATACATTTTAGTGCAAGAAGTAGAAAATGCAACTTCATTCTCTCTATTGATCTTACCTACGAATTAAAGAGGGGACCTTTAACATGATATTAGAGCAATCCAGGCTCTAATATCTAGTTTAATCTGTTTCGTAATATGTTAGAATATAAAATTATAATCCTCAACGCCCACCACTACTTCAGTCTTAGTATAATGGAAGGGACATTTAACATGATATTAGAGCAATCCATGTTCAGATCCGACAAGCCATGCATTTTTTTAAAAAAAAAATCAAGAAAAAAATATATACAGTTTTGTGAGTCCTAGTGTTGAGCAATGGAGAGGACGCTTAGCCTGCTAGAGGATGTTATAGATAACGGTTGTAAGGGACCTTTAAGATGGACATCGCTATACATAATGATGGTATCTTGTCATACTCAAGAGAACTAAAAGAGGAGTCGGCAAGATACGTGAATGGGACAACACATCACCAATAAAATGCTTGCCTCAACTGATATTTTGAGAGGAATTTTGAGTAAAATAGCACTTAAAAAAAATCATATTCTGAAGTAGGAGGGCTTCAACCAAGAAGACAGCAAGCTAGGCCAGAAACTTGGTGAGGCTTCTTTTCAATATTCTGATACATTAGTGTCATAGATTGGTAATATTTTGTCAGGCATTAGTACTATGCCAATTGTTGGTTGACTTCTCTAGGGAAAAATATTTTGGAATTAAATTATTGGGGATAAAATCTTACATTTGAATTGAAATATAGTGAGCATGCTTTAATAATGTGCATAGGTTGTACTTTGAACTATTCAGATAAGTTCGGTTTAGATATTCTCGTATGAATGCTTATTCCCTTTTTTAAGATAAATTACATTTAGGTATCCTGAGGTACGGTGTAATTACACATGTGATCCTGGAGTTTGTGTATATACATCGGTAATCTTGAGATTACTGACTGTAACTACATGGATGACCCTGGAGGTTGTTTATTTTTTTGTCTTCTCAAGGTTACTTGTGTAGATACGATAAAAAATATTCGGGTTACCCATGTCAACACGCAAACTCCAGGGTCACACGTGTAATTACACCAACTCAGGGTACCTAAATGTAACTAATCCTTTTTTTGATATTGGAAGAGACTGAAATATATACTGCCTTCCATCATATAATATCACAAAGGTAGAATACATAAGCTAAAGCCTAAATCATGCACTAAGAACACTTCTTAATGGATGATACATTGATAATTAAACTACCATACCATATATCCTTCTGGATAAGCACAGAAATCACAGAGAACTACACATATCTTTCTAGATAGGAACAACAAACACTGAAAACTAACATACACGCATGCAGAAGGGCAGATATAATCTACACGAACTAAACATAGGAGACCAGCTAATAGAATGCCCAACGGGATGGTTTTGCCCGGGACTGATATCCTATTATCAGAGCTCCACCGTAAGTCCTGGCAGCTTGGTTGCTATCAATCACTGCTTCAGATTTATTTGGTTGAGTTATGTAAACTGGGTTCTTCTTCGGTTGAGCTATGTGAGATGGGCGCTTTTGCTTTTCCTTCGTTCGCATGTATTCTTCCAGCATGTCAAAGTCTGCTCTCCCAATCTTTTGCTTTCCCTTCGTTGGCATGTCCTCTTCCTGTGTGGAAAAGCCTTCTCTCCCTACCTTCCCCATTTTTCCCTGAGGAGCCATTCAAATCTCAGTAGAAATTTCACTATGTGTTGGGTTGTTTAGAGCTTTGAGGGTGGCCATGGTTCTTATAGAGACTCTTATGTTGACGTGGTCAACATTCCTTGGCTCTTTATTCACTTAGTGCTGTGGTTCTGGGCTTACCTACCCAAATTCCAATCTCTTTGGTATATTAGTAGTTAGGTTGCAGAATCTACTTTTGGGGTCTCATAATTGAAGGAAAGATATATCTTACTAGTGAAGTTACTACTACTTAACACTAGGAATGCTGCTTCATGGAAGATCTAGATATTGACTGGCCTACAAAGATTATATTGGCAGGTCAGCATAAACAAAAAATAGCGTAAGTTTCCGCGGTTCTGACTAGAGCATGTTAAAAAAAAAAAAAAGCACCTGATTTCACTATGATGAAGCTTCCAATGTGGAAAAGATGTTTTTGAACATGCCAACCCTCTTAACAAAGAAAGGAATAAGCCCAAAGTTCAAGCCTAAAGGTTGTAATTGCGTATATTAGAGTGGAACTTGGCTCATTGATTAATCTACTTAATAGTTAATACTTGAATTACTTTGAGTTCTAATTTTTCTGATTAGAGAAGAAAAATGACTTAAGAAAGGTATGAATAAGAACACTTCACAGTATTATAAAGGGTCATTTTCACTTAAATACCACAAAGTTTGTACCATTTTTTATTTTGACACCCAAAGTTTTTTTTTTTTTGGCCCACAAAATACCCCAGGTTCAAAAACATGCAACGTTGATACCCTAAAGTGACTTAACAGGAGTACCAAATTTATATATTTTTAACTTTGGAAGATGTTTTTGGCAAAAAGAAAACTTCGGGGTGTCAAAGATAAAAATGGTTTAAACTTTATTCGATACATATTAATATTTGACATCGAATATGATGTTATGACAGTATCCACGAAAAGAATAAATGCTATAACAGAATATAAGCTTCCTTGTAATTTGAGAAATAAATCAGATTTGGCAATTGTGTTTTACACATGTTAGGACTAGCACAGCGACGCATAATTTACTAATGAAAATACAAGGGGTTTGGATTATGTTTGGGTAACACACATCCACCATAGTTATTAAAAAAAAATCAAATCCACAAGTATGCCTTAGTTTAAACTGGCTAATGTGTAATTGGGAACCCTTAATATGTCTCTACCAGTAAAAAGTGCATTTTGAAAAGCCAACTCTCTTAAAAGAGATGCTTTTGTAACTTTCAAGCGCGTTTAACCCGCATGTACTTCAAGAATGCAAAAAGAAACTAGTATTAAACATTTATGCTAATGCCAATTATTCTAGACAACCTAAGCTAATCGAGAATCCATGGAAGTAATCAGGCTTAGGCTTGGGTGATTTATTTCTTAGAATTATACTCACTTATTTACATAGGAAAATCCCTCCGACAACTACTTGACAGTATCAACTCAAAAGTAACGGATAAGCTTGTACATGAACATTGTATATGCCGTCTGTATCCTCATCCTATCTTTCAAGATATCACAAAAGATCCAAAAATTAGTTCAGTGTCACATTTACTTAATACTGAAGTACAACCCTTCCACCCACATCAACAAACAGAATATATGCCGCGGTTATGTATTTGGATGTGCAACTACTTTAGTCAGATGCTCTCCTCACTCGCTACTCACAGGTCCCATTCCAAAAGAATAGGAGAGAGGAAAGAACACCGAAAGGCCCTATTTAGTCTAATACAAGAATAAGGATCAAGGGATAGTTTGTCGTAGCAGTTATATGCTGGAATATTTGGAAAGAGCGAAATAACAGAATTTTCAGAAAATACTAGGAAAACTAGTGCCCAAGTACTTTTACTTCAGGGTGTTGGCTGATTTTCACTTTTGGACAGGGTTTTGCCTCATCTGACACTCGTCCATGAGATGCATCTATACTCCCCTGTAATTTCAGCTAGGATGTTAGGGTGGATCCAGATGCCTCCACTTTGTCCGATTCAGACGACTCAGATTCTCAGAAGACTCACAAGCCGAGACATAGATTGTGATACCACCTCCTTCTCTCCTCGAGCGTTGCTACTTTAGCTCTTTTGCAGACTTGCTATTAGATGTACAGTTTGCGAGTGCGGAGTGACCAAATTTTGTTTATTTACTTCTTATATTTCCTTGTTGTCCTTACAAACTTTTTAATGACTCATGGGGGAGCTTGGTTCTATCGTTTTCACTCAAACAATAATAATAATAACGATCAAGGGAAGAAATTGACACAAAGTCGAGAAAAGCCCAGCATAAAAACACACCCACAATCGTCGAGTTTTCATTCAATAAAATTTTCATAACTCTTCAATCTCTAGAGTATATCAAGAATGGCGACTCATCAAGACCTTCACAAAGTAGTGGAAGAAGCCATTGAAAATCCTAGAAGAGTATTTAGGCAAGAAGGGAACAGCTACCCAAAGCTACTATCAGAAGGCAATTCAATACAATGAGATAGAAGGTGTTGATAGCAATCAAGCCGCCAAGGCTTACGGTGGAGCTCTCTTTTTTTGTTTGCCGGGGCGGTGGTAGGTATTACTATGAATGTGAAGCAAAATATGTATGGAGAATAAAGTCAATTTGGTAAGTTAGTTTTCTCACCGTGGAGATCAAACTTCTGCTGTTAGGATCAGAACTGCTGAGGTCTGGCTCTCTCAGACAAATGAGCAAACACGTTGTGTGCAATTAACTTTGTTTATCATGTATCTATCTATTTATAATGAATGTGAAGCAAAATATGTATGGAGAATAAAGTCAATTTGGTAAGTTAGTTTTCTCACCGTGGCGATCAAACTTCTGCTGTTAGGATCAGAACTGCTGAGGTCTGGCATTGCATTTTCTGAGCAGCTGAGTGATTCAGCATCTAGAAGAGTCTTGGATGATTAGCCAGCGAGAAAACGGGTGCTCATATTTCGTAGTATGGAACAAAATTTGAAGGAGATCCAGCTAAAACTATCAGCTCTTCGATTGAGTTTCCGAGTTATATTCTTCATAAATAAAGAAGAAAAAAAAAGTAGAAAATTGGGTTTTTTTTATTATTTTTTATTTTTTTTTTATTATTTTTTTTGGGAAAATTGTGTCCCGGCCCCAAAAATGGGAAGCCCATGTGACCTCTCAGATTTTAATACGTTGCTTTCTACCTAAATACACCAGATTTGTGTCCGCGCCCAAAAATCCCGCCATGTGAGCAGAGTGAGAAAGATAAGACTGGTTACTATCCTACCCTCCGACGCGGACCGAACTCCTGCAGAATCGCCTCCCCTTCCACTAAGTACTCTCTCTCTCCCCTCTCCTTCAACCGCTCAATGACCAACCAAAAATCCCAAACATCTCTAATTTCGATCTAGGGTTTCGCCTCGCCAGAAAATGTTGTCGGCGAAGCTCGATTAACGATTTCAAGTCGAAATTGCATGACGTAAGGAGAAAGATGAAGCGAAATCACAGCGCCTCACGACGCCTTGAATCATCCGGGAAAGGCAACACCGAGGAAGCGCCAAGACCCCGTTGGTAATGTAAAGGGCGAACCACGAGGTCGAGGCCTAAAGAGAAGACAAGAAGGGATGATTCCAACCCCAAAAGAAGTAAGTGCTAGGAAAAATCTAATTAAAGAACTTAACCCTTTGGATGTTATCCAAACCGAAGTTTCATGTTAATTCTAATCCTATACGAGAGTTAACCCGAAGTTTCACGATATTTAAAAGAGTTTGATGTTAACCGATTTGTGTTTCATGTTAAGTCTAATTTAATTAGTAAAAGAAGTTCATGTTAAGTCAAACCTAAATCGTGTTAAGTCTAATTTCAGTTCATGTCAAATCTAATGTCTTCTCATGTTAAGTCTATTTTTCATGTTAATTCCAATTTTATTTCGTTAAGTCTAATTGGTTTCATGTTAGGTCTAATTGGTTTCATGTTAAGTCTAAACTAGGTTCATGTTAAGTCTAATTTCAGGTCATGGCTAGGCTAATGTCTTTTCATGGTAAGTCTATTTTTCATGTTAATTCCAACTTTATTCGTGTTAAGTCTAATTTAGTTCGTGTTAAGTCCAATTTTATTCATGTTAAGTCTAAGTTAAGTTCATGTTAAGTCTAATTAAACGCTTACATTTGAATTTATTTTCAGGAAAATAGTTGGTGAGGCGGCTGCTGGAGATATTAGGCGAACGGCCGTTATTGGGGCTTATTGTGATTTTATGAATCGACTTGGCCCAAAGATTCGTCAATGGCACAGGGATTCCTATTGTGGATCCACATTTGAGCACTATATATAATTTGGTGGTCCCACTTGATCGTAAAACACTTGAGCACGTATTGAGTTTTACGTATCGATAAACTAACATTTTCTATCCCCGATGCATATTCGGGAAAAGAAAGTTATTAATTTTGACGTGGATTGGGTCCGTAATCATACTTTATTTCCAATTTACGGTGAGATTATTTTGAAGAATAGGGACTCCAAGTGCAGAATGTGGGTGCAATATTTTTCTAAACTTTTTAAAGATGACAATGGCGGAAAAAAAAGAAAAGCCGACATTAGCATGAGAAGATATGTTGAAGATCCGCTAGAAAGTCTAGTGGAATCAACGTAAGAGAAGGATATCCAAGACTTTGTTCTCCGCAAATTCTTTATCGCTCAATGATATGGTGCCCCGAAGCGGGGATGGTTTCCTAGAATAGTATCAAGTATCCGGATAGCATTGAGAGGGTGAACAAAGTCGCATGGGGTGACTTCATTTATAAAGAAATTATTAGAGGCATAAATGTTGCTCGAAGGTTTGAAGAAGCCGGGGTTACATATATCCCTGGATGCATGCCACTGATACCCGTAAGTTCCATATTAAGTCTATTTAATTTTCTACTAAACGCATTGCTTACTGTGAAGTGTTAGGCCTTTCATGTTAAGTCTAATTTGATTCATGTTAAGTTTAATTTAGTTCATGTTAACCCTAATTACTTTCATGTTAAGTCTAGTTATTTTAATGTTTTAAGGTTAATGGTGAATATGATCTGATCATAGTTGGAATGGTGAATGTATTACTTACAGCTTTGGTACCATGAGATGACCGGCATAAGGAGATATGCCACCAAGGATGTGATGCCTACCTCCAATGACAAATTGGGTCTCAGAGGGGGGAAAAGCTGGCTCTTTTAGGAAGGGGACAATTAAAGCAAAGGCAAAAGCGGCTTCAATAATGCATCTAGAGAAGCCTATTTTGGAAGTTGGGCCATCTCTCCCAAACCCATGAGGAAAGATTTCAAGCCCAAGCGCCGATTAAGATTAAAGGCGAAGAATGATGGAGCAGAGAAGAATGACTCCATAGGCCATGTAAGTTTTCTGTTAAGTCTTATTTCATGTTAAGTCTAATTTTCATTTCATGTTAAGTATAACTTTCAGTTCATGTTAAGTCTAATTTTCATGTTAAGTCTAAATTTCAGTTCATGTTAATTCTATTTTTCGTGTTAAGCCTATTCCAGTTCATGTTAAGTCTAAATTTCAGTTCACGTTAAGTCTAATTTTCAGTTCATGTTAAGTCTATTTTTCCATTTCATGTTAAGTCTAAATTCCAGTTCATGTTAAGTCTAATTGATGTTCATGTTAAGTCTATTTTTCGTGTTAAGCCTATTCGGTTCATGTTAAGTCTAAATTCCATTTCGTTAAGTCTAATTTTCAGTTCATGTTAAGTCTATTTTTCGTGTTAAGCCTATTCCATTTCATGTTAAGTCTAAATTCGGTTCATGTTAAGTCTAATTTTCAGTTCATGTTAAGTCAAATATTAATGTTAGGCCTATTCCAGTTCATGTTAAGTTTAAAATTTAGTTAAGTCCAATTTTAATACTTGTTAATCCTAATTTCAGTTCCTGTCAAGCGTAAAGAGGTCGAGAAAGCGAAAATTGAGGAAGCCAAGAAGAACTCAATAGGCTATGTAAGTTTAATTTCTAGTTCATGTTAAGTCTAATTTCCAGTTCATGTTATGTATTTCAAGTTAAATCTAATAGTAATTTCTATTAATCTCTTAAAATCTCAGATCATTGCAAAGCATCTGGACGATGCTTTTGAAAAGGAAGAGGAGGTGGAGGCTCACTATTGAGAAGCAACTGATGTTTTGGAGAAATTCTGCTAAATTTTGCAGACGATTACTCAGTACGACAAAACGCAGGAAGAGTACATATTGTCAAGTATTTATGGTTGAGATTAGAAGACTCAACGGAATATTGGAATCTTTGGGAAGAAGTGGTGATGTTATAGACCCGGAGGTGCTGAAGGAAAGAGTTAAGAAGAATGATTTTAGGATTGTAGATGTGCGTAGAAAATTCCGATATGAAGCCATCAAATGCGAAGAACAAGTTGGGAGGTTAGTATCATGCTTAAATACATGATAAATTCTCTAAAGGAATAACGTAAACACTAAACTAAATTTATATGCTCACATTGCAGCTATGACTGTGGTGTGTTCGTTTACCATTATATTCGGGCAATAATTGATGGTCGCTCGACAATCCGCGTGACTCCTGAAGGTGAGCCAGCTGACGTTATGCGGGCTAGACTTGCCGCAGAATTACTAATAGAAGGACGGAAAAAAAGAGAGAAAAAGGGAACACTACACGAAGATGACCTGAGTTTATGAATATATATGTATATAATTACGGTTTGGTATAATCGTAGAAGAGATTGTTCAGTTCACATACAATTGTAGAATTAACATGATGTGTAATAGAATTAACATCTTTGTGCAATAGAAATAACATGAAGTGTATTTGAATTGACATGATGTGTAATAGAATTAACATGAAATGAAATAGAATTAATATGATGTGTATTTGAATTAACATGATGTGTAATAGAATTAACATGAAATGAAATAGAATTAACATGATGTGTAATAGAATTAACATGATGTGTAATAGAATTAACATGAAATGAAATAGATTTAACATGAACTAAAATTGAATTAACATGAAATAAAATAGAATTAACATGCAAGTAGTGGAATTAACATGTAGTTGTATAGAATTAACAAAATCCTACATCAATTACACAAGATATATGAATTGACGATCAACTTTAGAAAGTTACGAGTAGCGTAAAGATACAAGTGAAAGTTCAGTTCACAAAATCCTACATCAATTACACAAAATATCTTACGTACCTCCATTTATTCTATTCCTACTCTAGGAATTTCTCCAGTCACGGTGGTTTGGCGATAACTTCCATCTTTTCTTTGACAATCCTTCAAGCATCCATGCCATGTGCGTATCGCTTTAGTTGCGCTTAGTCCACCTCTTTATCTTCCGATTGATGTAAAATGGACATCTCCATGAGCCGCCTTGCCTACGACAGCTTGAGTAGTCCATGTTCGCGGGAAAGGGTGTTATTCATTGCTCGCTTGAACTTGCTTTACGTTCTTCTGGCCTACAACAAAATTTCAAACAAAGAAAATGCCTTTATATTTCAGCGCATAATGAAAACGAAAATTACAACTCTCTTCCTTTTGTGAACAAACACGAGGATCTCTATTATCCGGATCCTCGCTATGGGTTCTTTGCCTATGCCGGGACTTTTGTTCGTCCGTTGACCACAGCGCAATTCGATCCCGTGTAAACCCGGTTTCGAACTACAGACGAGAGGGGCTCGCTTCACGAAGGAACGGCACTGAGGGGATCACACTCACGAAGGAGAGGATCGCCATGGGATCACACTCACGAAGGAGAGGATCGCCGGAGCGGTGAGATCTACAAGGAGAAATCACAGCTATCCCCGAGGTTAAGACGAAGCTTAACCTAGAGGGTATCTCAGAGTTCGACCCGAAGTTTGTTTACCTTCCGCCTATAGATCCGACGCCGACCGACTTGAGTCGCCGGTGCTCTGGAACCGCGGCGTCGAGATCTCGCGAGGGCTCTTCGAAGTCCGCCAAAATCCAAGCCAAAATCCCCAAAATCCCCTCATGAGCAAGACCCCCTATTTATACAAAAACAAAAGGGGGTAGCCGCCGACGTGGGCCGGCCACTTGTCGAGGCACTCCCAGCGGGAGCCACCTTGGCCACTTCTGCCGGTGTGCCGCTGGGCGGCCTGCCGCTCGCCGCTTTCCACGATTCTCCGCCGATTCTTCGCCGATTCTTCGGTCTTCCGGCTTAGTTTTGCTCGGTGATGTCGCCATTGTGTTCGAAGTCCGTGTCCGATTAACTTTGAGCTCAAGCGGTTCGTTTGCATCGACGGACTAAATCACGGTTGATTCCGCCTCGTCAACGTTTGAATTTAGCCAACTCGCCTCGTTGAGCTTCGTGTGGGTTTTCTCCACGGCCAGCGTCGTTCCGGCTCAAATGCGCCTCGCCGACTCACTTCATGGGTTCGTCGACTTCGCTTTAGCGTTTTCGCGGCGTAATCGCGGCGGCGGCGTTAGCTCCGTCCGGATGGATCGTCGGTTATCAACCCACCGTTTCACGAGTCTTGTTGAGTGCGATAAGCAATTTTTAAGCCCTCTGAGATACCCCTCCAAAGCGTCTCGGTCGATTCTTGATGAGTGGGATGCTTTGGACATGATGAGCCCTTCACTCTTTAATTGGCGGATAGGACTTGTGAATGACCCCGGCGCTTGATCTCTCCATTCCTTGATCTTTCCGGTGCTTTGTAGGATTCTTGAAGGTATTATGAATCTTGCATTTTTGTCGACCGTTGTCGAAATCTCGACCGAGAAGTCGATAGATGAATTTCTTTTGAGGTTGGCTCCAGATTTGATTCCTCCAATTCTCTCGGTTCTCCGTTAGGATACAGGGGGTGTTGCGATCTTTGCATTTATTGCTTGACCGTTGTGGGAATTTCAAACCGTAGCTAATTGAGTTCATTCTTGACTTCGTGTCGGTGGATTGTCGTCAATTGACCATCGAGGTTCCTCCGCTGATCGGGAATTCTTCGATGATCCAACCGTTGATCGGTGAATCCTTCGTCGGCGACTTCGTTGGTTGGCGTCGCTCTTGCGTACTTCGTTGCGAGTGTGTTCATCCACGGTGGGAGGTATTCTTCCCAATTGTTGATTGGTAGGTCCTCTGGGATGCATGAATCGGCACCGTCTGATGGGAGGAGTCCTTTCGAGGTGAAGCGTTGTCCGTCGTTATAAGCCTCGCCGAATTTTATCCCTCCTTGAGGTCCCAGTGGGAGAAATTGAGGGTTATCGAGTTATCCTTAAGAATATGGTAATATTCTCCAGAACTTCGTTAGGAACTAGTTTATACTGTAATCCTATTTGGAGTAGGGCTAAGCTGTCCGAAGAACATCCGAAGATTGAGTCCGCCCGTGTCCCATTGCCGATGATTTCGACCATTTAGAGGTTAAGCTCCAAAGTCTACAAGATTTTGAAGTAGCCGGGGCTCCCTCATATATAGAGATAAAGACAGAGGCTCACCGACAGTTAACAGATGCTTGCGCATTATCGACTCGAAGTTCAAATGTAGCGAGACCAGCGCATCATTTGGAGACTGCCATTGAAGCTTCATCTTCCGTGAGACATTTTGGTCTTGTGTCACGCCGATAAGCGAGGATAGTAGAGCTCTCAACAGAATTCGAAGGCGAGGGAGGGCCCGATCGCCTTGAAGTCGACAAGGCCAACAAAGAAAAGACTCTCGCCGCCCGAGAAATTTGAACTCTCGGGCGTAAGCCGTTAATATCAAGAAGGAGACCGTGGAGGCCCTTAATGGCAACCGAGGAGGCTTTTAGGGCCGAAGCTCGAGGAACTTCAAGAAGCTTTTCTCAATAAAGTATTTGTTGCCACAACTGCCGCTTAGAAAACTTGTGTAACTTCAGTCTTTTATCGATAAAACATATTTCCATCCTCTTTGTGCTCTATTATGATTCTTTTATTTCGCCGTAAATAATTAACCATAATACTTATAGGATTTTGGCAAACCCTCACCCAACGGATTTGATTAGCCTTTACCAACTACCGCTTGAGTTGGGCTAGCGGCGGATTATTCGATCCGCTCCGCGACGTGACGCTAGGCCGAAGAATGAAACTCTCCTAGACTTGTTGCTATGATATTGAATACATAGGCTTCGTGACTCTTTTACGGGCAAGAGACCACCCGCAACGCTGCGGTGAGGCGTTGGCTTTATCCCTTCTTAGGCTTCGGATAAAATACCCCGTAATCGAACTCGTGTCTTCTTCAATCTAAAGACTAAACCGCAACGCTGCGGTGAGGCGTTGGCTTTATCCCTTCTTAGGCTTCGGATAAAATACCCCGAATCGAACTCGTGTCTTCTTCAATCTAAAGACTAAACCGCAACGCTGCGGTGAGGCGTTGGCTTTATCCCTTCTTAGGCTTCGGATAAAATACCCCGAATCGAACTCGTGTCTTCTTCAATCGAAAGACTAAACCGCAACGCTGCGGTGAGGCTGACTTTAGGGTTATTGGCCAACCCCACTCAACGGGTTTGATGAGCCTTTACCAACTACCGCTTGAGTTGGGCTAGCATGTAGATTATCTAAACCGCTCTACACACACAACGCTGCTAAAAGAATGAAACTCTCTTAGACTTAATGCTACGATGTTGAATAATGAGGCTTCGCCTTTTTTTTCACGGAATAGACTACCCGCAACGCTGCGGTGAGGCGTTGGCTTTATCCCTTCTTAGGCTTCGGATAAAATGCCCTTAATCGAACTCGTGTCTTCTTCAATCGGAGAAAGACTAAACCGCAACGCTGCAGCGCTGGCTTTATCCCTTCTTAGGCTTCGGATAAAATACCCCGTAATCGAACTCGTGTCTTCTTCAATCGGAGAAAGACTAAACCGCAACGCTGCGGTGAGGCGCTGACTTTATCCTTCTTAGGCTTCGGATAAAATACCCCAAGATGAATCTTGGCCCCTTCTTTGACCGAGAAGGATTGAACCGACTAAGGTTGATTGAGGTGGGAAAGGAAGAATGTATTCTATTTCCCGAGGGTGGAGAGGAAGGAGGATCTTGTCTCCTATCTCCTGTAAGGGATGAACAAGAGAGGAAGGTTTTGTATCCCATCTCTGCCAAGGAGAGGAAGGTTTTGTGTCCTATCTCCGTGTGCTTACTTAATAAGAGAGGAAGGTTTTGTATCCTATCTCTTATTGATGGAGAGGAAGGAGGATCTTGTCTCCTATCTCCCAAGGCCGAAAGGAAGGATTTTGTCCCAGATCCAAAGGAAAGAGACTCAAAATGGGATCTCCATCTTGAGAATCTTGAAAGATGAAACTAAGAGGGATCTCCACTCCGAGAATCTGAGACAAGAGAGGAAGAATGTATTCTATCTCTTGCTCAAGAGGAAGGATGTGTCCTATCTCCGTGTGCTTACTTAATAAGAGAGGAAGGTTTTGTATCCTATCTCTTATTGATGGAGAGGAAGGAGGATCTTGTCTCCTATCTCCCAAGGCCGAAAGGAAGGATTTTGTCCCAGATCCAAAGGAAAGAGACCTAAAATGGGATCTCCATCTTGAGAATCTTGAAAGATGAAACTAAGAGGGATCTCCACTCCGAGAATCTGAGACAAGAGAGGAAGAATGTATTCTATCTCTTGCTTCTGAAGAGGAAGGATGTGTCCTATCTCCAGGTGAAGGTGGGAAAGGAAGAATGTATTCTATTTCCCGATGAGAAACTAAGAGTGGGGTCTCCACTCCGAGAATCTTGGAAGGGTATGGATAGCTTTGTAGGATTGCTAACTTAATTTGAAGTGGACCTCTCGCTCGCGGGAAGGAATCGAGAGGATTTTGCCGTGGTTGGACCAGAAGATTTTAGTGGGCCCACCGTCAATGAATTTGATCGGTGAGAGAATTTTGGAGGAAAACACAATAATCTAGGGTTATCCTCATGAAAATGAGTGAGATATTCTCTGAGGAACTTCCCATCAAAACGGGTTATCCTGAATGTATTAAGGATAATACTTTTCGTAAACTTCCCATTTATCTAAGATAATTGCCTGGCCGCCATTCTCAGGTGATATATGATATGCACCGCTTGAATAGACTGTGTCTATTATAAACGGTCCTTCCCATTTGGGTTCGAATTTACCTTTCTTTTGGAGTTGAGAATTATCGCCGCCTAGCAATGAGGACGCAGATCTCCTCCTAAAGGTTCTCTCGTCGAACTTTCTTGTTGAAAGCCCTCGACATCCTAGCTTGATAGAACTCAATGCATTGTTGAGCCTCCAGCGCTTCTCATCTAACATCTCAAGCTCTTCGAGACGCTTTTGATGTTGTTCTCGGTCGCCACTCAAGGTAAGGGCGACGCTATGACGGAATCTCGATTTCCAACGGAGAATCGCTTCACACCCGTGAGACCGTAGAGTACGGGTAGCTCCAGCCGGCGACGCATGCACAGCGATATGCCCAGCTTCCCGAAGTTTATCATCCCAGCCTCGCTTGTTATTCTTCACAAGCTTCGACAAAATCTTGATGATCGCCTTGTTGAACGCCTAACCCATTCGCCGGATTATAGGCCGCCGACGACATCTTGTATCTTGAATTTTCGCAAAACCCGATGAAGGAATTGCCGATAAATTGGGGACCGCTGTCATGCACGATCCGTTTGGGACACCATGTCGATAGATGACATGGTGTTTGATGAATCGACGACTGCATCGCTTTGACCTCTTTTAGTGGGATTGCTTCACCACTTGAGAAGTAGTCGGTGATCGCTAGAATAAACCGATCTCCTTTAACCGATGGAGGAAAATGGGACCTACAACGCCCATTCCCCATGTCTCAATGGCCGATGTGGTCAAGGATGCAAATGCCCGGCGGCCGATGCATATAATTCGCGGAATTTGACACGCATGGCATTTCCGAGCCGCATTCAATCAAGGCTATTAATCATCGTGGGCCAAAAGTAGCCCATTCTCCTCGATTCGCCAGAGCTTGGGACCAGCCGGTGCGCACTACATTCACCTTCGTGCTTCCCGAAGGACCTCTTCCTCTTTGTTTGAGAGGCATCGAGTAAAGACCATCGCACTCGACGCATATAGCATCCGGTTTCGTGGTCGTAAAGAATCTTGAGCTCTTCACGGATTGACTCTTCTCCTTCACGCCTTCCGGTAGAATACCATGTAAGACGAATCGATGATAGGAAAGCCAATCTCGGCTCCAACTTGGTTTGGGTTGCATGTACTTCTTGGTAACTACCCCTTACCTTCTTGTGCCTCATCGTATAATGGTACGAAGAGTTGGTGAGTCCCGACCGTAACTAGTTGCTCGGTCTCTAAGGTTGTGCTAACGACACGCCTAACGCCAGCAGCATCCGCATAAGCGCTTTGGAGGCTGGATATATTCGATGAAGAATTCTTCGAATGAGTCCGCCATTTCGATTGCTACCGATGATAAGGAATCGATCCGGTTCCTCACTTCGTAGTCACCACGACCGCTTAACTATCGCCAGAATCTCCATACGCCGAGATACTCGACCCCCAGCCTTTGGCGGCTAAGTCCGATAAGTAGCGTTGTATTCGCTACGCTATTGGAACAGGTTCTGTGAGTGAATAAGCACGGGCATGACATGATTCCTGGAAATCAGACAACTCCGACTCCAAATGAGATTTTAGAACATCCGGGTACTTGCCACATTAGTGGCCCGAGAAGCTCACAAAATACAATCGCCATATTTGTTGGTGCGATGTAGTGTTGACTTCTTGAACTTCATCCCGAGATCATCATATAGCTCCACCAAGGCCCGTCCGTCGGGCCGGCAAGAGATCGCAAATCGCTTGTCCTTTGACCGACTTCGTTGTTTGAAGTGCAAGTCATATTGGGACAAGAGTAAGGCCCATTTCGCCAAACGCCAACTCATCGAGGCCGGTTGGTCATAAATATTCGACCGATTTACGCTAGAGATAACATAAATCGCTTGTCCGACTAAATAGTGTCGCGATTTTCTCAATCGCTAACACTAATGCAAGGCACCGCCACCATTGGGTATCGAGACTCACCACTAATGTTCGCCGTAATACATCGCCGCTCGCGGACCGCCGCCGCCGCCTTTGCGCGAGTAAAGCGCTTTAACGAGTGATCCGCTGCCTTGACGTAGATCAAACGGTTTTCCGATCACGGCAACAAGAACAGAGGTTTAGCGAGGTACAATTTGATCTCTTCAATGTTTTCTCGCAGCGCCGCCCCAAATAAACGACACGCCTTTCTTGTTCAACTTAGAGAATGGTTGGCACTTCCTGATAGGTTCGATATGAACCGCCGGATGTACGCCAATCTCCTTGTAACCCCCGAAGTTCTCTTAGATTTCTTGGAGGTTGCAATTTTGAATCGCCTTCACTTTGTCGATCAACATGGATTCCTTTGTCTGCGACGACGGCCGGTGAAACTTGCCACCGACATCCCAAGGAAGGATTTGGCAGATTCATCTTTAGTTGATGAGTTCGCATGAGCTCAATACCGCTCTAAGATCTTTGATGTGATCTCCTTTGTCACGCTTTTCACGCACCAAATCGCCGACGTAGCATTCGACCGCTTTCCAAGATGATCCCGAAAATCTCCGCCATTGCTCTCTCGTATGTTGCGCCAAAGATTTTGAGGCCGAACGGCATGACCGTAGCAATATATGCCGATGGGCTGCTCAACGCTGTGTTTGGCGCCATCGGGTACATCTTGATTTGATTATACCTCAAAAGCCATCCATAAAGGACATTCTTTCAAATCCACACGTGTTGTCAACTATGACATCGCGATTGGAAGAGGAAAGTCATCTTTCGCAAGCCGCTGAGGTCTCTCAGAAGTGCATACGCATCCTAATCGACCCATTTTTCTTCATGACCGGGACTATATTCGCCACCCAATCCGGATGTTGAATTTCCTTGATGAATCCCGATTCTATGAGTTTCTTCACTTCGTCAACGATTGCCTCCAATATTTGTGGACGAAACCGTCTTTGCTGTTGCTTGACAGGTTTGACATCCGCCTTGATGTTGAGGCGATGTGTCGCCACATTAGGGTCGAGTCCTGGCATGTCCTCGTAACTCCAGGCGAATACATCGATATACTCCCTAATTAGGGCAATCAACTCTTCCTTTTCTTCCGAGGGGAGCGTATTGCTGATGTTTATGAGCTTAGGATGCTCTTCATCACCCATATTAACCTGGACTACCTCGTCCTTAGTGGGGGGTTCTCTTTGTTCGAACCTATCCCCAAACCGCTTCGAGTTGATGGATCCATGGGTCTTCCCATGTTGGCATGTCTTCATCACTCTCAACAAGTAGTAGGATCGATCAGAGCCATATTTGACATTAAAGCCTTGAAAGCTCCGAGGTCGGTGTCGAATCCCAAGCCAAGAGTCGACGATCCGCTCTCACCGTGGATTATTATCAATCACCATGAGCATTCATCTTCGAGGAGGATTCGTATCCCAATCCCTTCTAAATGCATAGTAATTATCCCTTCCTTTGGGACATATGCCGCCTCGAGGGACTCGAGGACCTCGCCCAAAACATAGACCTTCCTCGTGTCAAGTCATACCCCCATCTCTTCATGATACCCAAGAGCCGACTATACCTGAATGTGTGGAGGATAGGCCCATTGTCATCTTCATCTTCTTCAAAGAAATGATTCGGCGTTGAACCGTGATCTCCTTTTCCGTAAACCAAGTCTTTTCACTACTTGATCTTCGGGATGACGAAAGTGTTGTCCCAAAGGAGTCTTGGAATTGCTTTTGTGTAAAGCAAGAAGACCGAAGTTGGTAAGTGCAACTCGATCGTTGTATAAACCTCGCCATTACATCATTCAAAGACAAAGGGTACTCTAAATCGCCATTTATTGATTCATCGCAATTTGCCAATTACAATGTTCATCCGACGATTCTTCATCGCCAAGATTGATTACAAGGTACAAAACCACCACTATAATCAAGCCCTTCGCACGCCTTCTTCACCGTCCGTCTCTTTGGGCCGATGATTCGCCGACTCATTACCGTAGAGGAGAGAATCGCTGAAATAATTCTCTACCCCTTAAACGGCCGCTTGTCCGCGACCACCGCCTTAACTCATTATTCGTGTCTACATATTTGAGACATCGATGAAGAGTAGATGGGACTATAACGCTACCGCGGGATCCAAGGTCGCACCCAACAATAAGTTATAGGAAGTCTCACAATCACATAGCGTGACTTCGACTTTAAATCCCCATTTGGCACTTTATCCGATTTTACCAAGCGCCGAGACTACGGTGTTAAACCCATAGATCATTGTGCTCGCTGATGCCACCATCGCAGGGATTCCAAGGTGATACATGAGGCGCTAGGGCATAATGCTCATAATGAACCCGGATCGACTTGGATCCTGTTAACTTCACTAGAGCCAATATACCCGGTGAAGTATAGCGCCGATCGTGCTTGAATCTCGCCCGCATATCCTCCTTTGTAAAAGTAATGCAGGGAAGTGCTTGGCTGCAAGTTGCATTGTTGTGCGATTCTTCCTAACGGCTTGATCCGAGTGAGAAACACCTCGAGTCGCCTGAGCTTCTTGTAGAGCTTCCGGCCTTTGACAATCGAGCAACTCAGAGAGTTATTCGCCGATGTTCGCCAACCGGCCATGACGCCGAAACGGTATGGAGAGTTCGATGTTCTGGCCTATCCTCACAATCGGGCGATTGAATCGGACCGCCGGAGTTGAGCTTCCGACTCGAGAGGCGCTTCTCCTTTGCTTCACCGCTTTCTCTCGGACGAGTGAGAGGAGTCGTGGTCACCCCCACCGACAAAGTGTCTTAGCGCTTGGATTTGAGTGTCCGATACTTGTAGGAGTATTCTTGTCCACTCCTAGTAGCTAAGACTTCCGCTTCTTCTTCCTGAAATTGAAGGTGGATACTTTTTCATCATCCTTCTCGAATTGCCGAAGCAAAGATGGCATAGCTTGCCTTTTCCCTTGACTTCCTTTTGGCGAGGATGTAGTCCATCGATCGCCTTCCAAAGAAGTCGTGGTGGACCCAAAGGATTTCTCCGCTTGTCGCCGTGGTGCACGAGCCCCTTCTCACGCGTTCGCGGAGGATCTTCATTCACCATCTTCATTCCTACCTTCACAACCGGGCGCGGTTGGAACCAATCCAAGGAACTGATCCGCTTATAGAGACCGCATTTGCTCCCACCTTCTTCTCTTTAGAGGGTTTTGGAGTAATGACTCCAACATCGATCAAGGCCCTAATCTTGTCCTTGAGATGGTAGCGTAACTTTGTAGGATGGTGTACCGCTGTAAGCACAAGACTTAGGATCCGAACCTTGTTTGCCTCCTCTGGTTTACAATTGGGGCAACCGGATTTTATTATTTTCCGTAAGGTATTTGAAGATGCCCTAACTTCCTCGCCCTGAACGAGTAAGTTTTGGGAAACCTCGAACCTGATGGTTTCGGTTCTCAGTTTGTTGGCTTTGAGGCCGCGGATTGCTGGTGCACGCTGTTGCATCGGCCGCTGTGGTTGCGCTCAACGCTTGATTAGCGCCTACGACTTTGCCGGCGCTTTACCTTTGCCACGGGGACAAAGTTCTGTGAGCATCCACCATAGGCCGACTCTCCTCTTCTTCCTCCTCGTGAATCGCCGGCTTGCTCTCCACGATCCTAAATCTTTCCGGTCTCTGGACGGTGCAGCCCCATTGCTTCCAACACGCCCAATGACAAGTTCTTAGCGCTTGGATTTGGAGTGTCCGATACTTGTAGGAGTATTCTTGTCCACTCCTAGTAGCTAAGACTTCCCGCTTCTTCTTCCGAAATTGGAAGGTGGATACTTTTTCATCATCCTTCTCGAATTGCCGGCAAAGATGGCATAGCTTGCCTTTTCCTTGGACTTCCTTTTGGCGAGGATGTAGTCCATCGATCGCCTTCCAAAGAAGTCGTGGTGGACCCAAAGGATTTCTCCGCTTTGCCGTGCAGCGTAACGAGCCCTTCTCACGCTGCCCGTGAGGATCTTCATTCACCATCTTCATTCCTACCTTCACAACCGGCGCCGGTTGGAACCAATCCAAGGAACTGATCCGCTTATAGAGACCGATTTGCTCCCACCTTCTTCTCTTTAGAGGGTTTTGGAGTAATGACTCCAACATCATCAAGGCCCGAATCTTGTCCTTGAGATGGTAGCGTAACTTTGTAGGATGGTGTACCGCTCTGCAAGCACAAGCTTAGGATCCAGAACCTTGTTTGCCTCCTCTGGTTTACAATTGGGGCAACCGGATTTTATTATTTTCCGTAAGGTATTTGAAGATGCCCTAACTTCCTCGCCCTGAACGAGTAAGTTTTGGGAAACCTCGAACCGGATGGTTTCGGTTCTCGAGCTTGTTGGCCATTGAGGCCGGATTGCCGTGGTGCACGCTGCATCAGCCGCTGTGGTTGCGCTCAACGCTTGATTAGCGCCTACGACTTTGCCGGCGCTTTACCTTTGCCACGGGGACAAAGTTCTTGTGAGCATCCACCATAGGCTGACCTCTCCTCTTTCTTCCTCCTCGTGAATCGCCGGCTTGCTCTCCACGTATCCTAAATCTTTCCGTGTCTCTGGACGGCAGCCTCTATTGCTTCCAACACGCCCAATGACAGTTGCTATGACAAGTTTGAGAATGAACTTCTCCATATCGGTCTCGCAATTCATTGCCTTATTTCAACCTCTTGACGGTTATCCATCGCTTCGCTTTTCGCTTCTCTAACAAAGAACCGATGGATACCTCTGTCATCGCCGAAGAAATTGGTGAGAAACATGGCCTCCATATCATCCCCTATTAACGCCCTCGTTTGAGACGGCGGTACCAATCGGCAGCCCACAAGGGTGCTAACGAATGACCGAACCATCAAGGGCTCAAGTCGAGATAACACCTAGATGAGACTTGAAGTAGATCAAGTGCCGAGTGGGCGATCCCTTCCGCCAAACGGTGTAAAGTTGATGAGGTTGAATTTTGTCTGATACGGATTGATTCCCACTCCTTGGGTAAGGACATGGTATACCCGTTTCTTTACCTCTTGAGCGAAATCAAAGTATTGATTTTGCTCGAGGTCTTTATTTTCTCATTTTCCCCACGCTCGCTCGTAAACTTGGGGAGGAATGACTGTTATCGCTAGCGCTTTGCCGAGCAAAGACGATCACCTACGCTTTGGCCTCCTTCCCTCGTCCGTCGCTATCCGTTAAGTTGACATTATTGCGACGACTTGGCTCGCTTTGGCGGTTCATTATCGCCGGATCTGTTGGTCATGCATTGCTCTCATCTCGCTGATGGCCGGGCCTTCAAGCTTAAAGTTGTCCTTTTGCTTGGTTAGGCCTCTTCAAGCATCTGGGACACTTGATCCGTGGCTGATCATGAACGCCGCAAGGTTGTCCTATGCCGAAATTGTATTATCGAAGCCATTGCGGAGCCAGATCCGACACTTCATCATCTCGAGGGTAATCCTTCGCATCTTGGCGATAATTGTCGTTTAACATCCCGACCGCAATCGAAGTCATTCGCTATATGCTCTCGAACGCACGCGGACGACGCCCTCGCCGGGTCATATTGATGGTAACACTCGCAATTCATCACCCGAGGTTCATCTCTTCTTGCGGAAGCGCCTTGACTTGTTCGCATTCGCGTCGAGCCTATCAAAGACCGACGCTTTTCCGAGTTGTTTTAGTGCGCTTGCACTGGATAACACCGCCTTGATCGTTTCGAGCACAAGCAAGGCATGTTTGATTCGGGCGCTCTCTTCGATTTACTTGTACCCCAAAGACGATAGTACAACTCGCTTCGGATGAATATCGAGCAACCTATCGTGGTTGGCACGACTTCTCGTGTATAACGCTGTCATCGCCGATGAGAGCCGCCTCCTTCCGAGAATAAATAGGCCTTTCATAAGTCACCGGCCACACGCATCACGCGAAAGTGTGAATCTTCGACGCTCTGACTTCGATTTGAAGCCCTGCGCGAAGCAACTGCAGATTTCTTCTTGTCTTTGTGGGTACGACCAGATCGAGTGACCCGTGATTCCTTTAGCGGACCTAAGCGATCCTTGACGGTAAGCCCGCCGGTCGTGGCGAGAGTTAGCTTCACGGAAGTTCGGGTACGACGGAGGTGACTTCGTGTCAACGCCACTTTTGCCGAGGTGCTCACAATTTCGATTTGAGCACGGAGCGGAGTTGGCTCGCCGGGCGAGCTAGGCTTGATGCCGGGTTCGCCGGTTGAAGCCTCGACGGACTTGGGCTTCCGAGCTAGCCGATTGTCGACGACTTCGGGCCGCCTCCCTCTTCAACTTCGGGCTTGTTGCACAAAGCGTGCTTGCTTGAGGCCTTGGCGCTTCGGATCGTTCACGAAGCGTGGAGCGATTCCGTTTGGCTTCGGACCCATTCGTTGCATTCGGCCGGGCACAGGAATGGAACTCGATCTCGAACCGACCTTTGAGTCAACTTGATCTTAGATCCGCCATAGCGACCCCATCCGCTGATTCTTTGCTCGGCTAATTGTTTCGCCAGCGCCGACGCCGCTTCGACGCTCTCTTGGAGAGTCCGCAGCCGTGGCGGAATCGACCCTGTGAAGACAGGGGTTGAAGGATTTGGCCGTTGTTAGGGCGAGGAACCACCGTTGCTGCGGATCTTGGCGGTGGTGGTGGATTTTCTCGCCCGCGATCTCGAGGCCGATCGGGTCTTCCTTGCGTGGAGACCATCTTAGACTTGCGGGGAACCGGATCTCGACGAGGAGGAGAGGTATTCTTCATACTTTTCCGGTCGAACTCGAACTCGACCTCCTCGATGGCCGGGATCGGGATCGCGGTTCGCGACCACGGCGGCTTCTTTCTTGGCCGTTGGCTCTATTGTGGTCGCCGGCTTGTTAGCGGGAAAGTTGGTTTGTTATTCATTGCTCGCTTGAACTTGCTTACGCCTTCGCTGGCCTACAACAAAATTTCAAACAAAGAAAATGCCTTTATATTTGGTACAATGAAAGCGAAAATTACAACTCTCTTCCTTTTGTGAAAAACCACGAGGATCTCTATTATCCGGGATCACAAACTGCGTGGGTTCTTTGCCTATCGCAGGGGACTTTTGTTAGGTCCGTTGACCACGGCGCGAATTCCGATCTGGTATAAGCGGGTTGGAACTTCTGAGGCGTAGAGGGCTCGTTCACGAAAGGAAGCGAAGCGCTGAGGATCACACTCCACGAAGGAGAGGATGCGCTGCGGGATCACCTCCGCGAAGGAGAGGATGGCGGGCCGGTGAATCTACAAGGAGAAATCCGCAGCTATCCGCGAGGTTAAGGCGAAGCTTAACCTAGAGGGTATCTGTAGTTGACCCGAGTTTGTTTACCTTCGCCTATAGATCTCGGCGTCACTTGGACTGGCGGTGCTCCGGAACGTCGTCGTAGATCTGTGAGGAGCTCTTGAAGTCGCCAAAATCCAAGCCAAAATCCCCAAAATCCCCCTCAATGAGCAAGACCCCCATTTATACAAAAACAAAGAGTGCTGACGGCCAGGTGGCTCGGCCGCGGCGACCTCGACTCACTGGCCGAGGCACCTCGGCCAAGTTGGCGATGGCTGGGCTAGAGTGGCCGAACCACCTTAACCGCAAGTGGCGTCAGCTCCGTCGTCTGCGTGTTTTCGTCGACTCTCAGTCGATTCTTCAACCGATTCTTGGTCTTAGGGCTTAGTTTTGCTCGGTGATGTCGCCATTGTGTTGAGTCCGTGTCCGATTAACTTTGAGCTCAAGCGGTTCGTTTTGCATCGGACTAAAATGCGGTTGATTCCGATCTACGTCGGCGTTTGAATTTGCCAACTTCGCCTCGTTGAGCCGTAGTCCGGGTTTTCTCCACGGCCGTCGTTCGGCCCGTCGCCTCGCCGACTCACTTCATGGGTTCGTCGACTACGCTTTTACGTTTTCGCGTAATCCGTCGGCGGTTAAGGTCAGGTCGGATGGATCGTCGGTTATCAACCACCGTTCTGAGTCTTGTTGAGTGCTTGATAAGCAATTTTAACGCCTCAGTCCATTGCGTAGGTCTTCTTCGAACTTTAACGATTTGCTCCTGCAGTTCCTCCTCCTCCTGTTTTTTGACTGTACTCCTCGTCGGCCAGCAAAGTTAGCGTCGTAGCTGCAAATTAAGATAGGGTATTTGAGGGTTTTCATGTTACAAGATTAAATCCATATAAACATCAAGTTTAAAAAATTTTACAGCTTCACGAGCATCGATGTTCAGAGAAGGGCTTCTGCTTCGACTCATGTTCAATAGTTTTATTGTCGCTCATATGAAAATAGTTAATATGACTCAAATTACGTAATCATTAGCATGTGCAGAACAATTAACATGAGACATACCTTACTTTTCCCTCAAGATCGCAAAGACGATTTCTTTGGGAAGAAGATGCTTCACCGAGGTTTTAAAACAAAGTGGTTGAAACCATTCAATGCAACTTTAGTTGGCCTCAGCCTAAATACTTACTCAGAAAAAGTGATTAATGTAATTCAATTGGGAAGCTCGTGATTGACATTAGTCTTATCAACATTTACTACCCAATTGGGAAGGTTCGTTGTTGTCATAATTCAATTGGAGATATTGGACTTCACCGAATTTATTAGACTTAACATGAACAGAACTTTGACTTATCATGAACAGCAGTAGACATAACGTGAACCGAATTAGACTTAACATGAAGCAAAATAGAATTAACATGAAGTGAATTAGACTTAACATGAAGCTAAATAGAATTAACATGAAGTGAATTAGACTTAACATGAAATGGAAATTAGGATTTACATTTACTGAAAATATTAACACTAACTTTAAGTGTCATACATAGCAAAGAAATTGCTTCCACCATGAAATTGCTTACTAACTTAAAAAACTTAGTCAGAATATACAAGCAAATAACTTTACAAAGATATAACACACTTAATCTGCAATAGGTTTGTTGCATGTTTTACCTGCTATGACCTTCCATATGGCATCGAGAGCATTTTATCGCCGGTGTAAACCGCTCGTTGTTGATCCGCCTTGTTTTATTTCTCCCTTCCTTTGTTGTTAGTGGTGGTAAAATCCGATCTCATCACGCGGCATGCTACCCTTCTCGAATCGGATGGGGTAAAGAATTGGCTCGTAGCTTTTTTAAAAGCTTCAACCGCCATAAACGAATCGCTAATCGGTAAACATCTCTTCATAAACATTATGGCTGCATGCATGTTTACAAGGATACGAAGTTATATCCCACGCACGCATGTGCATGTGTTTTTGTCCGCATCCACTTGACAAGTTCTATGGGATTGTACCTTAAATAATCCTCTATGTGATTGACACATCCAATGCGCCATTGTCCATGTCTCTTTAAGGACAAGCTCAGCTGGGACAAAGAAATGAATTTCATTTCCGACCATGCCTCGTCGATCATTCATTCGACCATAATTTGCTTCGTGATGTGTTCTACCACCAATATCCTTAGCATTCTAGCCTCGTATCCATTTGTTGAAGGACTCACACATTAGATGTTACGTGACCATATCCAAATAATTAACATGCAAGAAATAGAATTAACATGCAAAGAAATAGAATTAACATGCGGGAATAGAATTAACATGAATTAAAATAGATTTAACATGAAGTAGAATAGAGTTAACATGAAGTGGAGTAGAATTAACATGAAGTGTAATAGCTTTAACATGAAGTGAGTAAGCTAACATGAAGTGAAATAGCTTTAACATGAAGTGTAATATAATTAACATGAAATGGAATAGAATTAACATGCAAAGAAATAGAATTAACATGCAAAGGAAATAGAATTAACAAGCACGTAAATAGAATTAACATGCAGTGGATTTTAGTTCATCATACAATTAACATTATATTGCTTATACTTTACCTAATTCCTAAAGTACGAGTTTGCCACCGAGCGTAGTTCATGACAATATTATATGCCCTTTCGCTTATCGCCTTAATGTCGTCCATATAATCGCTCCATTCTATTTTAGTATACTTGTAACAAGCTAATTGTAATAGATTACCCGTAATGAAAGTATCCTTTGCCTTTAGTCCCAAGTCCTTCAATTTTGACCTGAAATTTTTCATTAGATGTAGAACATATCCGAGTGTAGAGCATCTGAAAAACTCTCTAACAGCCTTCTCGATTCCCTTATCCGATCCGATATTATAACTAGCTGATGTGGAGGATTGTATGGATCCGCCTTTCATAGAGTATAGACCACAAACCTCGCAAAATTTGCAATTAACATACCGAAATTAGAATAAACACTAAACAAGTTAGGCATGAAATGAAATTATACTTAACATGACTCAAAATAAGTATAAAGATAACCTAGAAAGATAGAGTATTGACATAAAACCTTGCAAGAACCACTTCCAGCTAACGCTATTTTCTTGATCGCATATGCAATAGGCTAGTGGAAATATCCCCGATTTCCATCGTATGCTACAATGGAGGAGTATTCCTTTGAATCGATCTTCGAAAGGTTCCATCCAAAAATATAAGTGGTCGACAACCACGAAAACCATTTATGCAAGCTGCATAGCAAATGAATAATCTTGTAAACCTTCCCTCATTTTGTTCAACATGAATATAGCTACCGGATTTGTCTCCTTAACATTTTCTACATACCTAAATTTCATGTTAAGAAAAAGAGCTAGAATTAACAGCATACGGAATCAAGTTGGAATAAATAGAACTAAGATGAAGTGAAATAGAATTAATTAGCAGTTCAATAGAATTAGCAGTGTAATGACTTACATTCCATTCATAAAATTAATTTGTATAGGATAGATACTTTACCATCGTAATTGATCATAGGACTCATGAGCATCACCGTATAATTGTTCTTGTGCTCTTTCTTTACCGCACCATACTTTACTATACTCGACCCTTAGCCCAAAGGAACTTAAAAGCTCCTTCTTTACATCAATAGGGCGTATATTCGGCCGGTCCTTTAACATGGGTTGTAATTGGGTCGCAATGAATTGTCGGAGGCCCTACGCTGACCCAAGATTATTGCCATGTCACCACAAGTGTGATTGTTCACGAACTTTTTATTTCAAGTCTATTTTCATCTTTAGGTGGAGAGGCAAATAACATCCACGGGCAACTTTTGGTTTTCTTAAACCGGCAACAAACTCGAATACGCTTTGGTTCATTCTTTTCAAAATCGTACTCAAATTTTTTGACAAACGAATAGTATTGCAAAGCTAATCTTAATTCTTTGGCCCCGTCAAATCGTTGCCCCTCCTCAGTTAAAGCATTGTGCCACCAAACAGGAATCCTCTCTATATTGTTTATCATGTCATCAATCATCATAACATTATCCGCAGAGGATTATCATTGGGAATCCTATCCGAAGACTAACCGAATCGAAGTAGATGATACGGCCCCGCAATCTTTATTTTTGTGTCAGTAAATGTTTTGAATAGAAACAAATAATAAAAACTAATCATATTAATTAGACTTAACATGAACTAAAATTAGACTTAACATGAAGTAGAATTACACTTAACATGAAATAAATTAGACTTAACATGAAGTAGAATTACACTTAACATGAAATAAATTAGACTTAACATGAAATAAAATTAGACTTAACATGAACTAAAATTAGACTTAACATGAACTAAAATTAGACTTTACTTAAAAATTTGACTTAACATGAACTAAAATTAGACTTAACATCAATTAGAATTAGACTTAACATGAACCGAGTTAGAGTTACCATGAAAATTAGACTTAACATGAAATAAAATTAGACTTAACATCAACCGGAATTTAGATATAACCCAAAATTAGACTTAACAAGAATCGAAATTAGACCTAACATGAAACGCTTTGACTTAACATGTAACGACTTCATCGTTAACATGCAATAAATTAGACTTAACATAAAACTCGCTTGACTTAACATGTAACGCCATAAATATTGAACTTATCGGTCTTCTAGATCTTGTCGTCTTCTAGATCTTGCTCCTCGTCATAGATAATTAAAGAATCCTCTGCTACTTGAGTAGCTTTCACGTGAATCTCTTTTAACCCAACATTGCGGCAATGCTCCATCATAGATGCCGATCACCTTCGCTCTCAATGGGAAAATTGAGGTTGTCAGATGTTGCTTCATCTTTGTATGACAAAGATAAAGACTCATATGGGATTTTTAACCTCTCGACGATGAAATTTGATATCCATCATGGTGGTTACTGAATTAATCTTTAAGAAAACGGGATTGTCACCGATGAGACCACGCAGATGATATCCTTCTACCATTATGAAGGGAAGGTAGAAGGAGTAATGGCGGGAGTAATGGCGAAAATTTTAGGACAAGAAGAGTTTTGAAGCATATAGTTATTGCTCATGATCTAAAAAGGGGAGATTTCTCCAATTCCCATCGATCGCCATTAATGGTTGACTAGATGGATGTGTCCGGGAAGAAGGAGAAGGGCATTTTGTTTTACAAAATACGCTCTTCACCGTATATGGCACGATGGAGGGGCCCAACACAAATCAAGAACTGCTTGGGGTGATCAACACATTCAATAATTTGAGGCCCGGTCACATGTAGTTTCAACTTTGGGGCCCTGGACACAATTTTCCTTATTATTTTGTTTAATTTTGCGAGACATTTGCACCGCCATCCCATGAGTCCATCAAATCCTAAGGATTTGATCCCACGCAACCGCCTTTCGTTCTAGGTATTAATTTCTATAATTAATGTTTTTCATTCATCGATATTTTTCCTAATAAAATACGCTTCACATTTAGAGGGTGTTTGGGAGGGCTTAAATTTTTAAGCTTATAAGTTATGCTAGCTTTTAGTGGCTTTTAGCTTTTATGATAAAAATGTTATAAAAATTATTTGGATAGAATAGTAAATTTTTGGTCAAACCTAGCTTATTTAGGTGAGCAAGCTAGTTTTGAAAACTGGGGTATACCAAATTTCAAAATGAGACTTAACATCAATTAGAATTAGACTTAACATGAACCGAGTTAGAGTTACCATGAAAATTAGACTTAACATGAAATAAAATTAGACTTAACATCAACCGGAATTTAGATATAACCCAAAATTAGACTTAACAAGAATCGAAATTAGACCTAACATGAAACGCTTTGACTTAACATGTAACGACTTCATCGTTAACATGCAATAAATTAGACTTAACATAAAACTCGCTTGACTTAACATGTAACGCCATAAATATTGAACTTATCGGTCTTCTAGATCTTGTCGTCTTCTAGATCTTGCTCCTCGTCATAGATAATTAAAGAATCCTCTGCTACTTGAGTAGCTTTCACGTGAATCTCTTTTAACCCAACATTGCGGCAATGCTCCATCATAGATGCCGATCACCTTCGCTCTCAATGGGAAAATTGAGGTTGTCAGATGTTGCTTCATCTTTGTATGACAAAGATAAAGACTCATATGGGATTTTTAACCTCTCGACGATGAAATTTGATATCCATCATGGTGGTTACAAAATTAATCTTTAAGAAAACGGCTTTGTCACCTGATGAGACCACGCAGATGATATCCTTCTCAACCATTATGAAGGGAAGGTAGAAGGAGTAATGGCGAGAATTTTAGGACAAGAAGAGTTTTGAAGACCAAAAGCATATAGTTATTGCTCATGATCGGGTAAAAAGGGGAGATTTCTCCAATTCCCCATCGATCGCCATTAATGGTTGACTAGATGGATGTGTCCGGGAAGAAGGAGAAGGACATTTTGGGTTTTACAAAATACGCCTTCTCGTGTATATGGTCGACGTGGAGGCCCGAACACAAATCGCAAGAACTGCTTGGGGTGATCCACACATTCAATAATTGAGGCCCGCCAAATGTAGTTTCAACTTTTGGGGCCCGGACACAATTTTCCTTATTATTTTGTTTAATTTTGCGAGACATTTGCACCGCCATCCCATGAGTCCATCAAATCCTAAGGATTTGATCCCACGCAACCGCCTTTCGTTCTAGGTATTAATTTCTATAATTAATGTTTTTCATTCATCGATATTTTTCCTAATAAAATACGC
Organism: Asparagus setaceus; assembly: GCA_012295165.1. NCBI lineage: Eukaryota > Viridiplantae > Streptophyta > Magnoliopsida > Asparagales > Asparagaceae > Asparagus > Asparagus setaceus. The sequence goes on from CM022702.1 coordinate 70,239,715, forward strand.
TTCACATTTAGAGGGTGTTTGGGAGGGCTTAAATTTTTAAGCTTATAAGTTATGCTAGCTTTTAGTGGCTTTTAGCTTTTATGATAAAAATGTTATAAAAATTATTTGGATAGAATAGTAAATTTTTGGTCAAACCTAGCTTATTTAGGTGAGCAAGCTAGTTTTGAAAACTGGGGTATACCAAATTTCAAAATGAGACTTATAAGTTAACTTATTTGATATTTTACCAAACAGGTAGATATGAAAAAGCTAGCTTAAAAGCTAGTTTGACCATAAAAAAATCTCGACCAAACACCCTCTTATTATTTGGCTTAATTTTATAGGTGATGATGATTTGGATCCCGAGGAGGTCAAACACGAGACCATGTCCACACTATGAAGGCAAGTTTGCCTGTCTCCATCCTTGGACTCCATGACTAAGATTCTGTACCAACCGGTAGGGCTATGTTGAAAGAAAACTATCGGATTAAATACAAGCAGAGGACCGAGGAGATTGCAAAGTACAATCACTTCCTTGGGACCATTGATGTACGACTCGAGGAGAACTATTTGAGAAGTTTATATCATATCACTAGTTTTACTACATTGATCGGTAACTTGTTAATTGATACAAAATCCGTGTGCTTTGACTATGCCCCCAACCCTTCTTGTTTAAACGGCTTATATACCATCCGATGGTTACGACAAATTTTAAAGGTTTAGATTAATAAGATGCATGTAAGTATAAAATTAGTTTCAGATTTGCGATTTATTTTTTCTCAATCTCGCCGATAATTTATGTTGATTAAACCTATGTGATATGCGCACTCTTTGATGGTATGATGACACTACTCTCTAGTCTCAATGTGATGAAAGCACTACTCTAGATCCTAATCACATGACCAGAGTAGCAAAGGAGGTCATTGATGGTTCTTTTGGTCCCACTACTTAAGAAGGGGAGGAAACTATTGTGAGTTCATATCACCGCTATTTGCATCACGCCAAGGACCGCCGTTCGAGACTCCACTGAAGTGACAAGATCCATTAGTGATTGAGCCCCCATGTCAACTCGCGGAGTTCTTGATCACCGACTTGACTCTAACATAGGATGTTGGGTTATTCAAGGATTACTGCGAGCTCGAGAGTACAACAACGGTCTAGGATTTTGTAAATTGTGTTAGTAAGTCCAATTGGTGATGTCATTCCCAAAGATATCTTCATGGATATTTGTTCGATGGTGTTTGTAGTGAATCACGATCCAAGTGTTGGATCCGATAGTGGATGCGTATATATGTGTGTGACATGTGTATACATCAAGAAGTATATGAAATACATTTTCATGTTGACCTTTTTTTAAGCTAGAGGTACTCCTGTAGGAGCAAGAATATGATGCATAACGAAGAACATGTAGTGTGTATAGTGTAGCAAAGAAATCGCTTATCTAGGATTTGCACCAATGAAGGAACCGATGAGAACGAGGAGTGAGTTTTTTTGTGTATGCATTTTGAGGATAGATTTTTTCAGACCAAAAGCATATAGTTATTGCTCATGATCGGGTAAAAAGGGGGAGATTTCTCCAATTCCCCATCGATCGTCATTAATGGTTGACTAGATGAATGGTTCGGGAAGAAGGAGAAGGACATTTTGGGTTTTACAAAATACGCCTTCTCGTGTGTATATGGTCGACGTGGAGGCCCGAACACAAATCGCGAACCGTTTAAATGATCCACACATTCAATAATTGAGGCCCGCCAAATGTAGTTTCAACTTTTGGGCCCTCGACACAATTTTCCTTTTTTGTATTATCAATGACTGGAACTATTTTGCACAAATAGTAGAGAAAATTTGCTTGCAAAATCTTTGAGAAATTTTCGGACCGTCTGACTTGCTACAATTAAAATTACGTGTAATTCCAAAGAGAGTAAAATACAGCAAAATCACATATTGCAGAGTAAACAATAGTTGACTTGTCTTTTCATGGTCTTGATTGATGTTTCAACACGTATTTACATAATTATTAGGATGTACATCATCAACATACTCATTTCATAGTCGATGATTTAAATGCGTCATGCTACCGATATATCAGTCAAAGACTGTGAAAAATTGCACCAACCCATGCTTACTTGTGTGTGTTGTTGATAAGGATATCTAGATTTCCATTGAGAGATGATGCAACAGATGATCTTCATTTTGGAAAGATGATCTTCATAATATGAATAATACCCTAAAATTACAAACATTGTTAGGTAGTGTTGTCAAAGATCGCAGTCACTGCATCCAAGTAGTCATGTATTCTGACATCCTGCACAGGTGGAGGGCCCTTTCATGGGCCGAAACTAAAATCATGAACTAATTTATTTTAGATCCACTTTAATAATTTATGTTCAATAACATTAAAATCTTAATTGCTTTAATATTCATATCAGAGATCTAAAATATGCATTTCGAGTGCGACAGTTTGGCCAAGTGGTCTAAAGCTGTCAAAGTAAAGTTTATAGCGAAGACTGTGAGTTCTAATTTTATATTCTACAAGGGGATGAAAGATCATCGTGAGGACTCACGAGCATGATCAAAATCAATTAATGCCTTCCAATATCTAGCTATTAAATTTCCTCAAAAAGAATTAAACAAATCTATCTATTAATCTTTAATTTCTAAGTCAATCACTTTTCAAGGTTCAGCAAATTATTAGATGCAATCTGTAACTTTTTCCGAAATGTTTCAAATTGAATTTTTTATCATTCTTTGGTAAAATAAACTACATAAAAGGTAAAAGGAGAAAATGACTTACTTTCTTATTGCAATATTGAAATAATCATATCCCACAATGATTACCATATGATATGAATTTTTCCTCATATCTTGCTTTACATTAATTTTTCAGATAAGTAAGATCCAAATCAATCTGAAATCCAACTATATAACAGCGCAATTATTAGAATGATAAGCTTCTCCATTCTTTTATACCTTGTGGGATAAGTTTTTGAAACATTTAACTATACAAGATAAGATTTCATTCCACGTGATTCGGCTCATTCTAATTCCACCTTTATTCCATTCATGATTCCGCTTCTGAAAGCATACGCAGATTATAGGCTAAATTTTAGACAAACCCCTGATCTTTTAGGACAATTATTAGATAACCCCTATAACTTTCAAAATATCAGAAAATCTCCCTTAAGTCTAGGGGTTATCAAAAACTCCCCTTAAGCTTTTAGTGTTTTTCAAAAGAAAACAAAGCCTAAATGTATGATCCACAATTCTCATTGGCAAAAATATCCCCCGGTGTAGTTTTATTCATCCATGTGAAAATTGCACTTAACGCCAATTGAGAGGGTTTCCTGATAACCCCTAAACTTAACAGGGGTTTTATTTCTAAGATTTTCAAAGTGGTAGGGAGTTATCTCATTGGCGGATCTACATGGAACAAAGTGGGGTCAAGTGACCCCACCATGCTCCAGCTCCACAATGTCAACATATATAACAATACATATCCACTTTATAAACCCACCCCCACTAAAAAAACTCACCATTAAAAATTTAAAGTGACCCACTAAAATCTTAGACCATCCTATTGATTGTATAGCCACTAACTGAGAAAGTTTATATTTGACATTTCTTTTTTGGGTAAATGAGTAAATTTTCCTCAACCAAACGAGAATTATATATACACCCCTAAGCTTGGCATACCGGGTGAACCAAACCTATTTGATAATGTTACTAATGATGCGAGAATATATTTCTTCTCAAAATATAAAAACTCGACGAGGAAAGTTATAAATTTTATAATTATTAATTATATAGTGACACCACTTTCTAGAAATTCTAGATCCGCCACTTGGTTATCTGATAATTGTTGAAAGTTAGGAGGGGGATTTCTGATAGCTAATATAGTTGAAAAAAACCCGTTATATAACCCATTTTTGTAACTTAACGGTGCCCTCTTGTTATGTAACACACTCATTTAACGCTGAAACTATTTAACCTTAAAACACGCTATATTATGCTAAATGTGCTGCATGCTATATAACCGCTAACATGGGTTTTTTAATGTTAAATTGCATCTCTAATTAGGACGCGTGGATGCATCTCCACCATCCAAATCATTTAAACCCTACCCTTTTAGTCCTGATCACCCTATTCTCTTCCTGTGAATGTGCGATCTCTTCGCCTCCTCCAACCCAAACCTTAACTCCTTGCCTCCTTCGAACTCCATCACATCCGCAGCTTCTCATGACCTGAGGTAATTTTTATTTTTCGTTATGTATTAGCCATCTCAGATTATATCCTTTAAATAAATAGTAATTTTAAAATTATCTTCCAAATTTCAATATTTTCTATTGCCAATTTACCCTAAATCATATCAAACTTATTGCTCCATTACTTTACCATTCAACATAATTTTTAAGATCTACCACGGACTTAGAGTACGTGATTAATTAGTGGGTTAATTGTGTTGGTGAGATAATTACTTTCAGTTATTTCTTGATTTTGATTAGGTTTTAGTTTTCAGCCACTAATACTAAATTTTTGAAATTAAGTTTGCACAAAATCTTTGTATATAATTTCTTACTATTGTTACATAGTCATGTTTAGTTTGGTGATTTCGTGAACTTGATTAGGAATTAAATTTTTTGTAAAGTTGAGAACTTGAGAGTTGTAAGTGTTTGGTTTATTTTAGACTTATTTTTATTGTCTTAAACTTGACGACGCTAATGTATTTGATTATTTGATGATGCTTTTGGGATGGTTGTTAGTCATATATGACTAACTTTTGTTAAGAATTTGTGATACTATATTTTTATATTTGATAATTGTGATGTTATGTTTGAAAAGTTTGATGATTCTAAGTATTAAAGTTATCATGAATTGTTAGTAGTTATAAAATATATAAATAATTAATAAACAATATAACCTATGTTATGCGTTACGTTTGTTTGCGTTTTTTTCCTTAACTCTTAACAGGAGGTCAAGGTTATATAACCCATTTTCGTTATTTTCAACATTTGTTCAAAGTTAGGAGGGGAATTTCTGATTTTAGCCCAAATAACACATATAGGGCTGCGGAAAAGATGGTGATCATGGCCTGTCTAAGCCCAGCCCACATCCCACAATTCTTATTATTGATGGAACTTTTAGGTTAAAAAGCCTTGAGCTCTGTGCCTATTCTCAAAACTTTCGAACATTTTAAGATTTTGAAATTTTACTAATTATAATTCCAACTATATATGTAGGGATTCAGAGGGTGCGATAAAATTCTTCTTGAGATTGGTCTGTACTTGAAATTATTTTTGTTATAGACGGAAATTATCAAGACCAATAAGAGCGGCCACATGTTAGCTAACTGGCCGACTCCTAAGGCACCCACAAGCACAACCCGGGTGATAAGCTGGCCGACTCACCTTGCGATACAGATCCGAGATGAAAGGCACTTCCGACCCGGATCTCGTTGGATGTCCGACTTGGAGACAAAAGGCGTTCTCCACTCGGACCAAACACAAGGCATCTCGAATAGTGGAATGGCCTGACAACCATCATCAAAAGTCACGCCGCACAGTCTATGCCCGCACTTCACCGCCCAGTCGCCATCAAGCAATTAATGCGACATCGGTCATTATGACCTTTCAAGCTAGAGCCTTCAAAGCTCCTCGGACACACAATTACTCCAACAGTCCCACCTCTATGCAAAGGCAACTCGGCTAATCAGCTGCCGGCACATGGAAAGTAGGGTCTGGATCAATACTACACACACTCGGCTAAAATACCTACGTACCTCCATAAACCCCCTCTATAAACAATGACGATTTCCACAAAACCAAGGTACACATTTTTACACATAAAAAGTCAACAAGAATATAATCTATTTCTCTCTTCAGATTAACTAGAAGCAATCACTGACTTGAGCATCGGAGGGCACGCCGAAGAAAATAACCTCTGGTGCCTCTAACCTTTGTTATCTGTGTAGCGATGAACAATGCGAGATCCAAAATAGGAGAATCAACCATCAAAGGCAATTAAAGGGACCCAAAAAATTTGAGTTTAACCTTCCTGAAACTCATAAGGTAACCCTAATCTCTCTCTCTCTCTCTCTCTCTCTCTCTCTCTCTCTCCTCTCCCTCCCTTTCATTAATTTTTACCTTTTTTGAAAAAAAGCAGAGGTCGATTTTGATCTAAGAGAGGAAGCTAAGGCCATTGCCGAGTTCACCAACACTTGAAATCGCACTAAGGTATCAATTAGGTTTTGCTTGCTGAGTGTTTGATGAAATGCTCCTTAGACTTTTTTTTTTAATCAAAACTTGATATTTTTGCATTTCGATTTTTATTATTCATTGTTCTAAATTGTTTTATGAACCATATCATGCACTCTTTCATGGATAGTTGCTTATTTTCATGACTTTAGTAAAAGTTGATAACATTTGGATTAGGCATCCATTGTTGTGATGGTAGCCTCTCTTGCCGAATTTTCTTCTATTTGTTCTAATTGTAAATTTTGTAATAAATTGATGAAATATAAGTCCTTTGCTAGCAATTGTGAACAATAGGAACAAGGCACAATAACTTGGTAAGGGCTAATCCTATTTTTGATTGAGCTTCTAATCAAGTCATGGTCGCGCTTTGTATACAATTGTGATAAATAGAAAAGCAAAATTAAGTGAATATTGGTTGTTTTAAACTGATACATTTTCAATGAATTGTTAAATAAACCTTGTTTTTAAGAAATTTAAAGCACCTATTTTTTCATTTGTTGCTGTAAGCTACTCCTTTCATTTGTTGTTGTAATCTACTAATATGGCATTGTGATCAGTGAACAGGTTGTGTAACTGATTTATATGTTACCAAATGTAGACACTGCTAAGCCAGTTAAGAAGCAGGGTCTTGCTCTGAGTAAAAGAGTAGGTGTTTGATTAATTGAGGAAACCAATAGCTTGGTTATAGGTGAGCTGGGGTTGAACTCGAGTTACAACTACTACTAATAATACCGATTGGCTTGAGTAACATATGCATATATGAGTGTTTATTATTTCAGTGGGGAAAACATAGTATATTGAAGCAATACTCACTTTAATTCTCAATGCATTCAGCTAATCAAAAGATTTCCAGTTTTCAGGTTTACTGAGTTAACACAAAATCAACCTGGCTCAAACTTCTGATTAGTTACAGGCCATTAGGGGTGGAAAACAAACCAAATTAATATAATCAACAAATTTTTCCTTAATTGCTTGTCTAATTATTCGGTTATATTTGATTCGATAATAAGTAAATAATTTTCAGTATGCTGTTTATAAACGAATAGATTTACGTGTATTATTACACACACACAAACGCACACGATGAATAGGAAAAAGTTTTACCTTCACTTGGATGATGCATAAGCTGCAAAATAAAATAAAATGACAAAGCCAATGGAGGAGACTACAGGACACAACCACATCATCGGAGTGGGTTTCGAACAAGCCACAGTTTGATACTTTCTCTCACAATCAATCCGAGCGTCTCTCAGGAGCGAGACTTTGGACCTGAAAACAATTTTATTCTCTCATGATGAGTTTTGCTGCTGCTAATTGATGTTTTCTCCTAGAGATTACCTTGTTTATAATATATATGTTCTTCTGTTTTTCTCCCGAAAACCATGTCCATACGTATTATTTTTAAAAGAATTAATCTAAATGCCCAGGCCTGTAAATTGTAATTTTTTAGATATTCAGTTCTTTTGAATCTTTGTGATTTCATCACGCGTTTGATTTGCTAACTTCTCCCTTGTTTCTCTGAAACTTCCATAAATTCTATTCTAGGACCTTGTTCATCATCTTGTATTAGCCTTATCTAGCTAATACGGTGTTGCTCCTTTTGTTCTTTTATCACTTTGCATTTTAGTTTTCTGATTCTCGCCCTGTGTAGCTAGCGTGCATCGGGACGTTTAAAATTTTGTAGGTCTATCATTTCAGTACTCTAGCAAATTTGATTTTTCTGTTAACAAATACGAGAGGCCCTATTTTCATTGTCACTTGATATTTCTACTTCATCTATTCGGTTGATAATACTTCAAGGCTTGGAGCAGTAGTAGCATCTTTACTGTGATATTAAACTATATAGTTATATTGCTTTCTCTTACGATTCTTTACAATGTATGTGGTTCCAGTTCTATAGTTAGGTTATGATAAGTTCTGTTACATTATTGTGCACCGCCATCTTCATGTTTTTGAGTTTGTTGATAGCTGAGCTTCACATATATCAATGATAGAACATAATTAAATTTGTAGACAAAGAACGAACATGACTGAGAAACGAAGATGTAGTTAAAATATGTGGTTGGTACTTAATGATTCGCTGGGCTTCAAATCAACTGAAGGAAGAGATGATTGAACTAATATGTTGTTGAGTAGATTTTTCTTGTACTGGTAATTTATGTTATATATAACTTCTTATGGAGGATAAAGGGCTGGAATTTAATTTGCTACAACAAATTAAGTTTAATTCCTACCTTCTTTACATTTTTAATTCCTTGCACTTTCTATAACATGGTTCTTGCAACTGCAATGATGATTCCTATGATTTCAGAAATGCGAAGTGTATGATTCGTGAAAATCATATCCCGAACATAAGTTAGGTGTTATCAGCAGGATCGCTGGAAGAGACAACTTGAACTCAGAATTATTATTTTCTACTTTGAACTGAATATTATTTACTTTAAAAAAAAACCTCTTTTAACTATATGTGTGTTATTCAGAGGCAAAGCGGTAAGATATTGTCAAGCATAGTCAATCATAATTCAAGCACTTATCTCAATTATGATTATTTTTGTATATGATTCTTCTCCTTGCCTTAGTTGGCTACCAATGTAAATATAAAGAAACTCCGCTTGTGGCTGGGTATACAGGAACCTATGCATTTAACAAATCTAACTCATATTAAACTGGGTAGCATCTGATTTTGCACGAATGCCGAGCCACTTGCATATAACCAACAATGTTGGGGCTTTTCGTCAGGGGATGAGATTTTCAGGTTTCTGATTTTAGAGAAAATTGCCGTTGAGGAATCCTTTGCTGTGAAGGAGTGATATTTTCAATGCTTGAATTGGTGAGCTTGACTAACCACAGGCACTACCAAATGATGTGCTATGCCATTTTTCATTATTGAGATTTACTACTAGTTTCTCAGGAAAAAGTTTATATTTTTCATATGATAGTATTCATATTTATATGGTTTCTACATTATATAACCGAGTAACAAAAAAAAGAGAATTAATATGAGTCTCATCCCTAAGCACAATTGCTTTGAATGATAAGTATAATTCTATTACAAATCAATGCCCCTCTTTCACGAGTATATGGGAGAACATATCCTATTAGCTCCCTTAATAGTCTAATTTTTTTATCAAGAAACCTTTTCGACCTTGGACATGGGTAGGGGAGGAAGAGTCTGTTGTCATTTCAAATTTGCATCATATTATCTTTACATGGGGAAATTACATAAACATTCAACTAGGACTCTTGTTTCAGATTAGAATTTTTTGTCACATGTAGTAAAAATTTGGTAGAGAATTTTAATTGGAAGTAAAATAAGAATTCACTACTGTAAGATTCTTGCCGAAATTATTACCAGGGAAAGCGGTTTGCTTCAAACATCCAGAACCCTACCCATATAAAATGCCTTTGTCAATTGTGTCTCCATAAAAGAGACTTCAACTTGACCCAACAAACAGTATTGATTCTGTCTAGACTTGAACAGGTACTTCCCCTATGCATTTCAATCCTTGGCAGTTGATCATTGGTTCTTGAGAGAATGTCGTCGAGGGATCAAGATGGTCGCCCACCCTCCAAGCATTCAAGAATGGATATGATACAAATGAACCTTACAATAAAAATCAAGCTATTGGTTAAATACTCTCCACTCAAATAGAGTTAGACAAAAGATTGCTATTGTGGTTCTTCCTGTCAGTTTTCCTCCTTAAATTTCTTTCATAAAATTGACTCCCATGGACAAACTCAACTAAGGAACTAATAAAGACCCAACACAAGCTACTTTGAAGACTGCTTTTCTTTGATTAGGTTGCGGAGTCAGTCCCTACTTGAGAAAGAGAGAGTGACAGTTGCTCACAATGAAAAATACCAAATACATATATTAATATGCAAATGTGCACAAATACATGCATTTATATCTATTTAAGAAGATGCATATAACCCCAAAGAATCAGATCACTTTTATCAATAAAATTCATCTTATTAAATTTCTTCGTGGATTCGAAGATTGTTCTTTGTGGATTCAAAAAGCACCCATTGGTGGATTTTGAGGTTTATCACTTCTGCGCTGCATTAGTATAATCCCAGTAAAGTAAATCTCTTGGTATGACCAAAGCATGGTAAAAATAAATTTTAAAAAAAAAAGAAAGTCAGAACCTGATTTCACTGTGCCAAAGCTTCAAACGCGCTAAAGAAATTGTTGAGCTTGAACAGGTCAATGGCCAATAATACTCTTTACAAAAGAAGGAATAAGACCAAAGCTGAAACCTAAGTATGTAATCGCGTAGATTGAAGTGGAATAATTATCTTAACGCTTTTTTAGGCTACAGGGTTAATTTGACTCCTTGATCATTGTACTCAATAGTTAAATGAGGTTGAGATTCAATCTTTCCCATTAGAAAAACTATGCCTTAAAATACGTATGAAGAACAGTTCATAATATTCTAAATTCAATGTATGGTATATATTGATATTGAATTTTCAATATTCAACATAAGGCTTTAGCTGTTAGAAATAATTTGTAATCCTAGAATTGTCCAGAAATATTTACAATAATCTTGTAATATAGAAAATTTGAACACCTGGGAAGTGACAAGCATAAAATGTGTCTAGAATATAGGATTTACGTAGATTTCCCATGAAGTTTGAATGTATCATGAAAAAAATCTAAGGCCTGGACAAACACACAGGAGCCCATAAACCGGGGAGGGATGTAACAATTTGGAAACAAGCAATTGGAAGTGATTCAATACAACGTTCCTTCAATTTGAGAAGTTCTAAGCCTCCACCTTTTCTACTTTCATCCATTCTCAATCCTCCAACACTACACCTAGTTTCCGCAATCCCAACGTTAACAGTATCTTCCAGAACTATATCGTGACATGAAATGTGATTAAATTGAATGTGCATATAGATGTTCAAGTAGTCAACATGGAATGAAAAAATGTCACACACGCAAATTCAAAATCTCATCTACCACATTTTTTCTCATTTTATATTTACCAAAGCTGCCTATGCTGGAAAATAGCAATGGGTACTACTAGTTGCAGACTACAGCAGAGATGAGATACCAGAGCACAAGAAAGAATAATTACTGACCTGTGACGCAAGTGGTGTTGGCTAGATGTAACGAACGCCGAGCCACTTGCATATAACCAACAGGGCATGAGATTTTCAGGTTTCTGATTTTATTGAAAATCGCCGTTGAGGAATCGTTTGCTATTGAGGAGTGATATTTTCAATGCTTGAATTGGTGAGCTTGACTAACCACGGGCACTACCAAATGATGTGCTATCCCATTTTTCATTATTGAGATTTAGTATTAGTTTCTCGGGAAAAAATTATATTTTTCATATGATAGTATTCGCACTTATATGTTTTCTACATTATATCACAGAGTAACAATTAAACAACAAGGAAATTAATAATGAAAAAAAATAAAGAATTAATATGAGTTTCATCCCTAAGCACAATTGCTTTGAATGACGAGTATAATTCTATTACAAATCAATGCCCCTCTTTCACGAGTATATGGGAGAACATATCCTATTAGCTCCCTTAATGGTCTAATTGTTTATCAAGAAACCTTTTCGACCTTGGACATGGCTAGGGGAGGAAGAGTCTGTTTGTCATTTCATATTTGCATCATATTATCTTTACATGGGGAAATTACATAAACATTCAACTAGCTAGGACTCTTGTTTCAGATTAGAATTTTTTATGTCACATGTAGTAAAAATTTGGTAGAGAATTTTAATTGGAAGTATGATAAGAATTCACTACTGTGAGATTCTTGCCGAAATTATTACCAGGGGAAGTGGTTTGCGTCAAAAATCAAGAACCCTATCCATATAAAAATACCTCCACCAATATCTCCAGAAGAGACTTTGACTTGATCCAACCAACAGTATTGATTCTGTCTAGACTTGAACAGATACTTCCCTTTTGCATTTCAATCCTTGGCAGTTGATCATTGGTTCTCGAGAGAATGCTATCGAGGGATCAAGATGGTCGCCTACCCTCTGAGCATTCAAGAATGGCTATACAAATGAACCTTACAATAAAAATCAAGCTATTGTTTGAATACTCTCCGACTCAAATAGAATTAGACAAAAGATTACTATTGTTGGTCTTCCTGTCAGTTATTCCTCCTTAAATTTCTGTCATAAAATTGACTCCCATGGACAAGCTCAACTAAGGAACCAATAAAGACACAACATAAGCTACTTTGAAGACTGCTTTTCTTTGATTAGGTTGCAGAATCAGTCCCTACTTGAGAAATAGAGAGTGACAGTTGCTCACAATGAAAAAAACCAAATACATGTATTAATATGCAAATGTGCACATATACATGCATTTATATCTATAATCATAAGGCTAAATTTCTGAAAGGCCCTTAAATTTGACAATTATCAGATAAAACCACCCATAGCTTTCAAAATATCAAAAAACCCCCCTTAAGTTTAGTAGTTATCAGAAAATCCCCTTCCACTTTAAGATTTTTTTATAAAACCCCCTTAACGGTGTCAAGTGCAATTTCGCATAGGTCTGTAAAGTATGCAGGGGGATATTTTTGTCAGAATATTAGAGCAATCCAGGCTTTAATATCTAGTTTAATCTGTTTCATAATATGTCAGAATATAAAATTATAATCCTCAACGCCCACCATTACTTCAGTTTTAGTATAATGGAAGGGACCTTTAACATGGTCTTAGAGCAATCCGGGCTCTAATATCTAGTTTAATCTGTTTCATAATATGTTAGAATATAAAATTATAATCCTCAATGCCCACCATTACTTTAGTCTTAGTATAATGGAAGGGACCTTTAGCATGATATTAGAGCAATCCACGTTCAAATCCGACAAGCCATGCATTTTTATAAAAAAAATCAAGAAAAAAAAATACAGTTTTGTGAGTCCTAGCTTCGAGCAACGAAGAGGACACTTAACCTGCTAGGTGATAACAATATTTTCACCCAGGATAAGCAATTTGGAGGAGAATAAAATTATTCTATTAATTTTTCTTTCTTCTTTTCTTGACCTCTTTCAACTTACAAACCACACATATGTATACTACTACAATGCCTCATAGATTTCCTAACAAAGACTCTTGAATTTCCCAACAACATTCATGCATCTACATATTCATGCATTTGACTTCTCAAACAACTAAATGATCTTCTCAATTCCCAAGGTAGTTCAATCAAGTTTATTTTCAACATTCTCCCTTAAACTTGATCCTTCAATCATGCCAAGCTTGTCTCGCAATAAAGTAAACACGTCATGCTTCAATGGCTTAGTAAATATGTCAGCCACCTGATCCTGTGATTTCACGAACTCAAGCTCAACTTCCTTGTTCTGTACTTGATCGCGGATAAAATGATATCGAGTATCGATATGTTTCCTCCTTTCATGAAACACTGGATTTTTTGAAAGTGCAATAGCTGACTTGTTGTCAACACAAATTTTGGTCGGCCCTTCTTGTTCGAACTGAAGATCTTTGAGCAAGTTTCTCAACCAAAGTGCAAGAGTGACACCCGATGATGCTGCAACATATTCGGCTTCACAAGTTGAAAGAGTGACTATCGGCTGCTTCTTTGAAAACCAAGTAAAAGCAGTATCACCAATAAAGAAAGTGTAACCAGTTGTACTCTTTCGATCATCAACATCTCCGGCCCAATCGCTATTAGTGTATGCAACAAGTTCAAAGTTGTTAGAATTTGAATAAAACAAACTGAAATCTGTGGTACCTTTGATGTACCGGAGAATCCTCTTTGCTGCCAACAAGTGTGAAGATTTCGGATCTTCCATGTATCTGCTCACGAGCCCAACACCATAGAGAATATCAGGCCTTGTGCAAGTTAGGTAGCGAAGACTACCGACCAAGCTTTTGAAATAAGTTGCATCAACTTTGCTTTTACCATCTTTCTTGGATAACTTGACTCCACATTCAACATGAGTACTCACATGATTGCTATCATTCATATCAAACTTATCAATAATTGTCTTTGCATATCCCTCTTGAGAGATAAAAATTCCATCTTGGCTTTGCTTCACCTCGATGCCAAGATAATAAGACATGAGTCCGATGTCTGTCATCTCGAACTCACGAACCATGGAGCTTTTGAACTCCTCGAACATGTGTGGATTATTTCCTGTAAAGATTAAATCATCCACATACAAGCATAGAATAAGAATATCTCCAGCTTCATTTACCTTAGTATATAAGGCATGCTCATGAGGATATTTAGAAAAATTATGAGCTTGAAAGTATTCATCAATTCTGCTATTCCAAGCTCTTGGTGCTTGTTTCAAGCCATAAAGAGCTTTCTTCGACTTCAACACCTTTGATTCTTTTTCTTTCTTGATGTAACCAAGAGGTTGATCCACATAAACCTCCTCTTCAAGAACACCATTTAAAAATACTGACTTCACATCAAGTTGATAGATTGGCCATTTGTTCTGAGTTGCTAAGGCAATAATCAGCCTTATAGTTTCAAGACGAGCTACTGGAGAGAATACCTCGTCATAGTTAATTCCAGCTTTCTGCTTGTAGCCTTTAGCAACTAACATCGCCTTGTGCCTCTCAACTTCTCCTTTTACATTCTTCTTTTCTTTGAACACCCATTTGACTTTAATTGCTTTCTTGCCTTCCCAAAGTGTTGCAAGCTCTCATGTATCATTCTTCTCGATAGCCTTGATCTCTTTATCCATAGCTGAACTCCACTTTGAATCTTGAATTTCTTCTTCAAAGTCTAAAGGCTCGCAACCAGCAAATAAACAAAATAATATTAAATCATCTTGATTTTCAGTTACCTCATACAACTCCCTCAAACTCCTAAATTTTTGAGGTTTTGGGCTCGATGATGATGAAGACGATGCTGAAGAAGTCATCGATTGGGGCGACTGATGTGTGGTTGGTGATGATGTCGTCGGTGATGATAGAGTGGATGTCGATGGAGTATGTGCTGGAGCATCTTTCCCATTCTCAATGTCTTCACTAATGAAAGTAATCGGGCTGCTATAAATTTCTCCCTTGCTCCAGTCCCATGATTTCTCTTCGTCAAATTGAACATCTCGTCTAATAATAAACTTCTTACTGCACGGGTCATACATTCTGTAACCCTTGGTTCTTGAATCATAGCCGATGAATACATATGGAATACTCCTCTCGTCGAGCTTATTCCTCTTCTGCTCTGGAACATGAGCATAACCAATACTACCGAACACCTTAAAGTGGCTGACATTTGATTTGTAACCGGTCCAGGCTTCTTGAGGAGTAATATTTTTGAGAATCTGAGTTGGACACCGGTTGATGATGTAGACGGTGCAAGAAATAGCTTCAGCCAAAAGGTTTTAGGCACCTTCTTACTACTCAACATACTTCTTACCATATTCAAAATAGTACGGTTCTTCCTCTCAGCAACGCCATTTTATTGTGGTGTGTAAGGAGCAGTCAAAAAATATCGAACTCCATGTTCTTCACAATATGCTTCAAACTCCTTTGAAGTGAACTCTCCACCTCGCTCTGATCTGATAGCTTTAAGATAAAAGTCACTCTCTTTTTTCACATTAGTTTTGAACTTCTTAAACATAAAAAACACTTCAGATTTGTTCTTCAAGAAGTAAACCCAAGTCTTTCGAGAAATATCATCGGTGAATGTAAGAAAATACCTATTCTCACCGATTGAGGTCAGAGTGATCGGCCCACAGACATCAGTATGTACAAGTTGTAGTGGCTTCGATGCATGAAATGAAGCCTCCTTTGGAAAAATAGCTCGACGATGCTTCCCCGCTAGACATCCTTCACAGAGTTGCTTGAGATGATCAATTATCGGTAACCCTTTCATCATGCTTCTATCGGTCAATGTCTTCAGACTACCAAACTTGAGATGCCCAAATCTCAAGTGCCATAGCCAACAAAGATCGTTGGTACAAGCCTTCAAACATTTCACATCTCCACCTCGGCCTTTCACTGGAATTTTTGAGAAATCTCCAAAAGTGACATTGCTATTCACAGATTCGTCCATATCAACGAATATACTTCTCTTGCCACACATATGGTTGCTGGCACCAGTATCAAGATACCAAACATCCTCCTTGTCACCATCTCCTCCGAATGCTAATAGAAGAATATTATCATCATCTCCTTTCTCAACATAATTCACCTCCTCTTCAACTTGATTGTAATAACAATCAGAAGAGTAATGTCCATACTTCTTGCATTTAAAATATTAAACTTGTGTTTTCCATCGGTCTCCGTTAGATCTACCACGTCCACGGCCTCTAAAAGATCTTTGATTTTGATCTCTTTCTTCAAAGTTGTTGTGACTTCCTCTGCCATAGAAACCATGTCCTCGGCCTCGAAATCGTCTCGAAATCTTCCACGGCCACGACCGCCATTACTTTCTTCTTTTGAATCTTCTCGGTCATCCTTCAAAGAAAGCTTAGTTTGAAGAACCTTCTCCACCGACTCATTTCTCTTGCTAAATCTTTTCTCGTGGGCATTTAAGGAACCCAAGAGTTCGTCAATCGTCATCTTCTCCAAATCTTTTTGACTCTTCGATCGCACAAACAATATAGTCAAATTTCTGAGGAAGTGAGCGAAGAATTTTCTCCACCACACGAACATCTTCAATCTTCTCGCCATTTCTCCGAAGTTGATACACCACGGCCAAGAGACAAGTAAAATAGTCAGAAACTAGTTCACTTTCCTTCATCTCTAAATCTTCGTACTCCTTTCGAAGTGTTTGGAGTCGCACCTTCTTCACCTTCTCTTCTCCCTTATAGGAGTTTTGAAGTATCTCCCAAGCTTGTTTTGAGGTCACTGCATCTAAGATCTTCTCGAATGCCGATTCATCAACTCCTTGATAAATAAAGTAGAGGGCTCTACTATCTTTCTTACTGGACTCTTTAAGTGAGTCTCTCTGTGTTGCTGATAGCGCACCTTCATCTTCAGGCTTTTCAAAGTATTTCACCACAACATCCCAACAATCTATTGATCCTAATAGAGCCTTCATTTGAATGCACCAATTTTCATAATTTTTCTTGGTGAGTTTAGGAGCAACCAACGGGATCATTCCATTGGAACTCATCTTAGCTCTAATACCAATTTGATAACAATATTTTTGCCTAGGATAAACAATTTGGAGGAGGATAAAATTATTCTATTAATTTTTCTTTCTTCTTTTCTTGACCTCTTTCAACTTATAAACCACACATATATATACTACTACAATGCCTCATAGATTTCCTAACAAAGACTCTTGAATTTCCCAACAACATTCATGCATCTACATATTCATGCATTTGACTCCTCAAACAACTAAATG
This sequence comes from Asparagus setaceus, assembly GCA_012295165.1. Classification (NCBI taxonomy): domain Eukaryota; kingdom Viridiplantae; phylum Streptophyta; class Magnoliopsida; order Asparagales; family Asparagaceae; genus Asparagus; species Asparagus setaceus. The sequence continues at coordinate 70,257,270 of CM022702.1, forward strand.
ATCTTCTCAATTCCCAAGGTAGTTCAATCAAGTTAATTTATTTTCAACACTAGGGATGTTATAGATAATGGTTGTAAGTGACCTTTAAGATGGACACTGCTATACATAATGATGGTAATACTGTCATACTCTGAAGAGAACTAAAAGAGGAGTCAGCAAGATACGTGAATGGGACAACACATCACCAATAAAACTCTTGCCTCAACTGATATTTTGGGAGGAGTTTTGAGTAAAATAGCCCCACTTAAAAAAAATCATATTCTGAAGTAGGAGGACTTCAACCAAGAAGATAGCAACCTAGGCCAGAAACTTGGTAAGGCTTCTTTTCAATATTCTGATACATTAGTGTCGTAGATTGGTAACATTTTGTCAGGCATTAGTACTATGCCAATTGTTGGTTGACTTCCCTAGGGAAAAATATTTTTGGAATTAAGTTATTGGGGATAAAATCTTACATTTGAATTGAAATATAGTGAGCATGCTGATAATGTGCATAGGTTGTACTTTGAACTATTCAGATAAGTTCGGTTTAGATATTCTCGTATGAATGCTTATTCCCTTTTTTTAAGATTAATTACATTTAGATATCCTGATGTACGGTGTAATTATATGTGTAATCTTGGAGTTTGTGTATGTACATGGGTAATCTTGAGATTACTGATTGTAACTACATTGATTGTAACTACATGGATGACCCTGGAATTTGTTTATTTTTTTCTTCTCAGTGTCACTCATGTAGATACGATAAAATATATTCCGGTTACCCATGACTCCAGGGTCACCCGTGTAATTACACCAACTCAAGGTACCTAAATGTAACTAATCTTTTTTTTGATATAGGAAGAGACTGAAATCTATACTGCCTTCCATCATACAATATCACAAAGGTAGAATACAAAGCTAAAGCCTAAATCATGCATTAAGAATACTTCTTAATGGATGATACATTGATAATTAAACTACCATACCATATATCCTTCTGGATAAGCACAGAGAACTACACATATCCTTCTAGATAGGAACAGCAAACACTGGAAACTAACATACATGCATGCAGAAGGGCAGATATAATCTACACGAACTAAACATAGGAGACCAGCTAATAGATTGCCCAACGGGACGGTTTTGGCCGGGGCTTATATCCTACTATCAGAGCTCCACCATAAGTCCTGGCAGCTTGGTTGCTATCAATCACTGCTTCAGATTTCTTTGGTTGAGTTGGGTTCTTCTTCGGTTGAGCTGGGTAAAATTGCGCATAGGATTGAGATGGGCGCTTTTGCTTTTCCTTCGTTCGCATGATGTATTCTTCCAGCATGTCAAAGTCTTCTCTCCCAATCTTTTGCTTTCCCTTCGTTGGCATGTCCTCTTCCAGCATGTAAAAGCCTTCTCTCCCTACCTTCACCATTTTTCCCTGAGGAGCCATTCAAATCTCAGTAGAAATTTCACTGTGTTGGGTTGTTTAGAGCTTTGAGGGTGGCCATGGTTCTTATAGAGACTCTTATGTTGACGTGGTCAACATTCCTTGGCTCTTTATTCACTTAGTGCTGTGGTTCTGTGCTTACCTACCCAAATTCCAATCTCTTTGGTATATTAGTACGTAGTTAGGTTGCAGAATCTACTTTTGGGGTCTCATAATTGAACGAAAGATATATCTTACTAGTGAAGTTTGTTAGAAATAAGGCAAATTAAGAGAAAGGTGCAATCTTATTCATTAGTATTGGGGTCTATATATACAAGAGGTAGTGGTCCCATTCTTCTACTCTTTTCAATGTGGGACTAAACAAAATAACTCTCAACACTCCTCCTCAAGATGGGCGAAAGATATCTATTAAGCCCATCTTGTCACACCCTCTAGCTAGGTCTACTGAGCTAAGTCCTTTAGTCAAGCAGTCTGCAGCCTGATCCTTAGTTGGAACATGGCCTAACTCCAGTAGCCCACTGTTCAGCTTCTCTTTGATGAAAAACTTGTCAATCTCGATGTGCTTGGTTCTGTCATGCTGTACTGGGTTGTTAGCAATGCTAATAGCTGACTTGTTGTCACACCACAACCTAATCTTGGCCCCTTAATCTAGCTTTAGCTCCACCAGCATGTTTTTCAGCCACATCAACTCCGCAACTCCCACAGCCATTGCTCTGTACTCTGCTTCAGCTGTTGATCTTGTCACCACAGATTGCTTCTTACTTTTCTAGGAGACTAAGTTGCCTCCTACGAATATGCAGTACCCTGAGGTAGATTTTCTATCATCTCCGCAGCTAGCCCAATCTGAGTCACAGTAGCCCTCAATGTTCACATGGTCACTCCTCCTGAATATCAGCCCTTTGCCAGGGGCACCCTTCAGATACTTCAGGATCTGATATACTGCATCTATATGATCCTTTCTCGGATCATACATGTAGCGGCTCACCACGCTCACCGCAAATGAAATGTCTGGACGTGTGTAACTCAGATAGATCAACCTACCAACCAGCCTCTGATATCTCTCACGATCAACTGGTTCTCCTGTCTCAGCAATCAGCTTGAACCTTTGATCGATCGGTGTAGTAGCAGGTTTGCACCCCATCATTCCTGTCTCTGTAAGAAGATCCAGTGCATACTTCCTCTGAGAGAAAACAATTCCCTCCGCTCCATGAGCTATCTCTATTCCAAGAAAGTATCGAAGCTGACCCAGATCCTTCACTTCAAATTCTTTGCTCAATCTTACCTTGAGCTGGGCAATCTCTTTCTCATCATCCCTGTGATGATCATGTCATCTACATACACCAAGCATAGTGATGTGGCCCTCACTTCTTTGAAAGAACACGGTATGGTGCGGCATTGATGCGCTTGTATCCCATACCAATCATAGCCCTCCGAACTCGCCGAACCATGCTCTGGGAGACTGCTTTAGCCCATACAGACTTCTTCACCGCAAACTTTACCCAGCATGCGTCACGTGTTAAATCGGTGGTATCTCCATATACACCTCCTCCACTAGATCCCCATGAAGAAACGCATTCTTCACGTCTAGTTGGTGTAGTTTCCATCCGCTATTTATCGCGAGAGATCGTCCTAACAAGGTTTCATCTTCGCCACCGTGTAAAAGTCTCATCGTAGTCAATGCCGTATGTCCGTCAGCCTCTTTGCCACCAAGTGCCTTGTAGCATTCAACTTGTCTGTTGGATTACGCTTCGCAAGAACACCCATTTACATCTCATCGCTTTTTTCCGCTGACAGGTCACCAACTCCCATGTGTGGTTCTTCTCGAGCCCCTGCTCCTCGCATACATGGTTGTCTTTCATTTTGGGTCCTTCTTAGCAGTCTGCCAGTTGTTAGGTATAGTAATGAATCTAATAATGCAATGAATGCTCCATGTGAAGGGGATATGTTAGAATAGGAGATAAATTAAGCAAGATCTCAACCATATCTGCTGCCAGAGGATTACCCGATATCATGTAGTAGTCCTCCCATGCATTAATCGGTGGGGAGAGGGGTAGCAGAGAAGGAATGATATCACTTGAAGTGGAGGATAGTGTAGGTTTCTCAAGAGTTGGAGCAGCGACGAGGGACCAGCAATCCGTAGGCACATCCGCACCGTAGGCACTTCACGCTTCTCTCCTTCTCAGACGACGAACTCCTCCCTCGAGCCAGAGGCAACTCCCCACGAAGCCGTAGGCCTAGCACCCTTATCTCCTTCTCCTTCCCTTTTCATCCTCCCCGCCCTCCGAAAGGGATCGAATGGGATTGACCCCTTGAGCTCTCACCATTCTCCTCCTCTCGCCTCATACCTCCAGATCGGGCGAGACTCCAAAGGGTGAAGTTACCCCCAATGTGTAGTATGGCTCGAGCTCTCGAAACCGCACATCCATGCTGACAAACAACCTTTTTTTCACTGGGCTCTAACAGACATACCCTTTCTCAGGTGTCGAGTATCCCACAAACATACACTTCACGTACTCGGTCCGCTTTCCCAACAGATGGTCTGTTGTCCTTCACAAAACACACAACCAAACACCTTCAATGGTAGGGTCCCCTCGTTGTCTCCCTTCAGTGTCTCACGCGGAGATTTACATTTCAATACACTCGAATGCATCATATTGATTAAGTAAGCGGCCGTCAAAATTGCTTGTCCCCATAATATTTTTAGGACATTCATTGCCATCATCATACTCCTAGCAACTTCTAGGAGATGTCTATTCTTCCTCTCTGCTACCCCATTCTGAGCTGGGGTGTATGTGCATGTAGTCTGGTGTTGTATCCCTTGAGCTGACTGATACTCCCTAAATATTCTGTTGATGTACTCTGTCCCATTATCTGACCTCAACACCTTTACCACTGCACCATACTGAGTCTGGATGTGCCTATGAAAGTCTTTGAAACAACCAACTACATCATTCTTATTTTTCATCAAGTACACCCAAGTGACTCTAGAAAAACAATTAATAAATGTAACAAAATACTTGCATCCACTTATAGAATTTATTGGACAAGGTCCCCATATCGCCGAATGTATCACCTCAAAACTACGTGAACTCCTATTACCCGAACCCACATAAGAGCTTCTAGTAAGCTTTCCAAACTCACAAGTATCACCGAAGCTTCGTTGATTTGCTTTCGAAATAAGGTTGGATACATTTTACCCGAATACTAAATGAAGGATGTCCCATCCGTTTATGATGTAGCATCAACTCATCCTCTCACAAGCACAACTCTCCCCGCCCCGCCCTCTCAATCATAGATGTCGGCCACAGTCCATCCCTTCACGGTCCAGTACCACAACTCTCACGCCATGTGCCGGCCCCGAAGTCTTCGCTCGCCCCTTCTCCGAAAGATCACCTTAGGAATATCGAAGAAACAACACATTTCAGTTGAAGGATATGGCACTAATGGATAATGCTAACAGAAATGAAGGAATATGCAAAATATTAGATAGTGTTACTGAACTCGTATAATTAATAAAGGCCCTTACCGACCACGACCTATGTTGTACCATCCAACTGATACTCGGCTTTGCGGTGAGTATAAGACGAGAACTCACCGGCATTGCCGCTACATACCGATGCTCCGAATCTATTATCCGCCTGTGGCTCTAGTGGCGACCATGGATGTAAGGACATGTGTGTCATTCATACCTTTGTTTGGGTGCTAAGAGCGAATCGGCATAGTCTCCTGAAAGCGGTAGATGCACCCTCGACACGTAGTCATCTTTTTCCTTTTCGCCGCCAGAGAGCTCGATCCCGCTTCAGAAAGTCATCTCGCTTCCTCCTCCGCCATCGACAGATTTGCCCGATGGCCTCCTCTTCCACCTCGCCGCTCCACGACTCGTCCAGCCTCCGACTGCCCACGTCCATCCCGGTTCCTCTCCTTGGATGGCTTAGAGCACATCGCCTCGGATACCCTACCTCTCCCGGTTAAAGCCGCTTATTCTTCCGAATCCGTTACTGGATTTGAGACCACCAGCGTTTATTTCTCCGAAAGTCCATCTGTCTCGGCCAGAGCTCGAGCACGGCTCTTTCCTCAGATCATGGCAGGATCGCCTCCTCCGAGATGAAATCTTTATCGGGCTAGTAGCATCGCCGCCCTCCTGCTCAAATGATGGAGTCAAGCCTGGAGGAATAGCATGGTCCTCTTACGCAAAGAGGCCTCACGCCCTTGCACTCGTGGTCCTTGCAACTTGTTAGGGACGGAAGTGATCGTGATCCGCCCACAAGCGCCCAGCCTGCAGTATACTTTGCATCTCCTCGAATCAGAAGGGCCGATCTCCTTTTCGATCCGGAATACCCTTAGGTTATTTCCTACCCCATCATAGGTCCTTCTTAGATTCTCCCGGACATCCTCGCACCTTCCCAAGGCCCATCGTGGCTGCAATTGGGCGGACTACGATTGAGAAGCCGGATATACACCAACATATGAGTGGACTTCCACTCATCTCTTCCTCATGAGCCTTCATGTTCGCCTTTCTCCTCGCCGATATCCCTCCAGGTTCCTCCCTGCAAGGGTTTATCTCACCCGGCGCGACCAACTCAGATATGTCGTTGGCCCTTCGAGCTTCACGTCGATAGGTGGAAGCTCCACCTTCTTAGGCGGTGACTTTGTTGAGCCCTCTCTCGCTGTCATTCTCATGAACTGCATCATAGTTGAAACATCCTCCGGGTTTAACTTCTTGATGAGTTCCGCCATCGGATTTGTGCCGGTCTCCGTCGATCTAATTTGTGTTCGGTTCCCTCACACCGATCCCACAAATCTAGATCCCACACCCGGCCTTCAACTTTCCTCGTCTCCAAACATCACCCTCTTCTCATCATCCACCTTGCCTCGTTCATCTCATCTCCTCAACACGAGGGGGGCTATACGATCAAGGGGATTATTTCACGAAGGAAATAATCGTCAAAGTGTAAAATTGACCAAGCGAAATCACAACTCTTCTCAGGATCAAAGCAAGGTTTGATCTAGAGGGGTCAAGTCCAGAGAGGATTATTTCACGAAGGAAATAATCGCCAAAAGAATGACGACTAGGGTTAGGGGATTATTTCACGAAGGAAATATCGCCAAAGGGGATTATTTCACGAAGGAAATAATCGCCAAAGGATGAAGACGACGAAGTGACGGCGGCAATGAACAATGTTTTGGCTCCTGTGAACAAGAGCCGTAACGCTTTTTTTTTGCGGCTAGAATTTTGGAGGCTCTGATACCATGTTAGAAACAAGGCAAATCAAGAGAAATGTGCAATCTTATTCATTAGTATTGGGGTCTATATATACAAGAGGTAGTGGTCCCATTTTTCTACTTTTTTCAATGTGGGACTAAACAAAATAACTCTCAACAAAGTTCCTACTACTTAACACTGGGAATGCTGCTTCATGGAAGATCTAGATATTGACTGGCCTACAAAGATTATATTGGCAGGTCAGCATAAATAAAAAATAGAGTAAGTTTTCGCGGTTCTGACTAGAGCATGTTAAAAAAGAAGAAGAAAAAAAAACACCTGATTTCACTATGACAAAGTTTCCAATGTGGAAAAGATGTTTTTGAACATGCCAACCCTCTTAACAAAGAAAGGAATATGCCCAAAGCTCAAGCCTAAAGGTTGCGTATATTAGAGTGGAACTTGGCTCATTGATTAATCTACTTAATAGTTAATACTTGAATTACTTTGAGTTCTAATTTTTCTGATTAGAGAAAAAAATGACTTAAGAAAGGTATGAAGAACACTTCACAGTATTATAAAGGGTTATTTTCACTTAAATACCACAAACTTTACACCATATTTTATTTTGATACCCAATTTTTTTTTTTTTGGGCCCACAAAATACCCCAGGTTCAAAATCATGCAACATTTGATACCCTAAAGTGACTTTAACAGGAGTACAAAAGTTATATTTTTTTTAACTTTGGAAGATGTTTTTGGCAAAAAGAAAACTTCGGGGTGTCAAAGATAAAAATGGTTTAAACTTTATTCGATACGTGTTAATATTTGACATGGAATATGATGTTATGACAGTCTCCACGAAAAGAAATATATACTATAGCAGAATATAAGCTTCCTTGTAATTTGAGAAATAAATCGGATTTGGCAATTGTGTTTTACACATGTTAGGACTAGCACAGCGACGCATAATTTACTAATGAAAATACAAGGGGTTTGGATTATGTTTGGGTAACACACATCCACCATAGTTATTAAAAAAAATCAAATCCACAAGTATGCCTTAGTTTAAACTGGCTAATGTGTAATTGGGAACCCTTAATATGTCTCTACCAGTAAAAAGTGCATTTTGAAAAGCCAACTCTCTTAAAAGAGATGCTTTTGTAACTTTCAAGTACGTTTAACCCGCATGTACTTCAAGAATGCAAAAAGAAACTAGTATTAAACATTTATGCTAATGCCAATTATTCTAGACAACCTAAGCTAATCGAGAATCCATGGAAGTAATCAGGCCTAGGCTTGGGTGATTTATTTATTATAATTATACTCTCTTATTTACATAGGAGAATCCCTCAGACAACTACTTGTCAGTATCAACTCAAAAGTAACAGATAAGCTTGCACCTGAACACTGTATATGCCATCTCTATCATCATCCTATCTTTCAAGATATCACAAAGATCAAAAATTAGTTCAGTGTCACATTTACTTAATACTGAAGTACAATCCTTCCACCCACATCAACAAACAGAATATATGCCGCGGTTATGTATTTGGATGTGCAACTACTTTAGTCAGATGCTCTCCTCACTCACTACTCACATGTCCCATTCCAAAAGAATAGGAGATAGGAAAGAACACCGAAAGGCCCTATTTAGTCTAATACAAGAATAAGGATCAAGGGATAGTTTGTCGTAGCAGTTATATGCTGGAATATTTGGAAAGAGCGAAATAGCAGAATTTTCAGAAAATACTAGGAAAACTAGTGCACAAGTTTTACTTCAGGGTGTTGGCTGATTTTCACTTTTGGACAGGGTTTTGCCTCATCTGACACTCATCCATGAGATGCATCTATACTCCCCTGTAATTTCAGCTAGGATGTTAGGGTGGATCCAGATGCCTCCACTTTGTCCGATTCAGACGACTCAGATTCTCAGAAGACTCACAAGCCGAGACATAGATTGTGATACCACCTCCTTCTCTCCTCGTGCATTGCAACTTTAGCTCTTTCACAGACTTGCTATGAGATGTACAGTTTTGATGCTGAATGATCAAATTTTGTTTATGTACTTCTTATTTTTCCTTGTTGTCCTTAAAAACTTTTTAATGATGCATGGGGAGCTTGGCTCTATCATTTCCACTCAAATAATAATAATAATAATAACGATCAAGGGAAGAAATTGACACAAAGTCGAGAAAAGCCTAGCATAAAAACACACCCACCATCGTCGAGTTTTCATTCAATAAAATTCTCATAACTCTTCAATCTCTAGAGTATATCAAGACAGGCGACTCATCAAGACCTTCACAAAGTAGCGGAAGAAGCCATTAAAATCCTAGAATAGTATTTAGGCAAGAAGGGAAGAGCTACCCAAAGCTACTATCAGAAGTCAATTCCATACAATGAGATAGAAGGTGTTGATCGCAATCAAGCCGCCAAGGCTTACGGTGGAGCTCTCTTTGTTGTGGGGGGGGGGGGGGGGTACCAACCCCCTCGAAACCAAGGTTAATGGGTATTACTATTTTGGCACAAATTCGAGATATACGTGAAGTTTGAAAAAAAAAATTTACTTTGTTTATCATGTATCTATCTATTTATTATGAATGTGAAGCAAAATATGTATGTAGAATAATGGAGAATAAAATCAATTTGGTAAGTTAGTTTGCTCACCGTGGCGATCAAACTTGTGCTGTTAGGATCAGAACTGCTGAGGTCTGGCTCTTTCAGACAAATGAGCAAACACATTGTGTGCATGCCAATGGAACTCAGTTTCAATATACCCAAGCATTGTATTTTCTGAGCAGCTGAGTGATTCAGCATCTCCAAGAGTCTTGGATGATTAGCCAGTGCTTTTGGTTAAAAAGGAAATGAGATTCTGGATTACGAGAAAACGGGTGCTCATATTTCGTAGCATGGAACAAAATTTGAAGGAGAAAATATCCAGCTAAAACTATCAGCTCTTCGATTGAGGTTCCGAGTTATATTCTTCATAATTAAAGAAGAAAAAAAGTAGAAAATTGGATTTTTGTATTGTCAATGACTGGAACTATTTTGCACAAATGGTAGAAAATTGCTTGCAAAATCTTTGAGAAATTTTCGGACCGTATGACTTGCTACAATTATAATTACGTGTAATTCCAAAGAAAGTATAATACAGCAAAATCACATATTGCAGAGTAAACAATAGTTGACTTGTCCTTTCATGGTCTTGATTGATATTTCAACACATATTTACATAATTATTTGGGTGTACATCATCAACATACTCAGATTATAGTTGATGATTTAAATGCGTCATGCTACCGATATATCAGTCAAGACTGTGAAAAATTGCACCAACCCATGCTTACTTGTGTGTGTTGTTGATAAGGGTATCTAGATTTCCATTAATCTATTGAGAGATGATGCAACAGATGTTCTTCATTTTGGGAAGATGATCTTCATAATATGAATAATACCCTAAAATTACAAATATTGTCAGGTAGTGTTGTCAAATATCTCAGTCACTGCATCCAAGTAGTTATGTATTCTGACATCCCCTACATGTGGAGGGCCTTTTCATGGATCGAAACTAAGATCATGAACTGATTTATTTTAGATCCACTTTAATAATTTATGTTCAATAACATTCAAATCTGAATTGCTTTGATATTCATATCAGAGATCTAAAATATGCATGTCGAGTGCGACGGTTTGGCCAAGTGGTCTAAAGTTACTTTTGAGGAGGAATTGGCTTCAAATCCAATCCATACTGTAATTTCTGACAATATTCAAGTAACTATCGCATTTATTGATCAAGAAATGAATCCGAACCTCAAGAAGACAATGTTGAACAACTCCTTCGGAAGAACAAACTCAACAACCTCAAGAACCAAGTGCCATTAAGGAGATCCACGAGAGAAAAGAGAAATGCTATTCCGGATGATTATATTGTATTTCTCCAAGAACATGAGGAAAATAATGGAATGATGGAAGATGATCCAATCAACTTTCATCAGGCCATGCAAAGTTCTAACTCTCAAAAGTGGATTGATGCCATGAATGAGGAGTACAAGTCTATGCAAGACAATAAGGTTTGGGAACTTGCTCCATTACCGAAGGTGCAAAACCAATTGGTTGTAAATGGATATTTAAAACCAAGCGGGATGCAAATGGTAATGTGAAGAGGTATAAGGCACGTCTTGTAGCAAAAGGCTATACTCAAAGGAAGGCGTTGATTACACGAGACTTTCTCTCGGTTTCATCGAAAGACTCTTTTAGAACAATCATGGCACTTGTTACTCATTTCAATCTTGAGTTACATCAAATGGATGTTAAGACTGCATTTCTCAATGGGGACATTGATGAGATGATTTATATGGTGCAACCAGAAAACTTTGTGTCAGGAGACCCAAAGAATATGGTTTGTAAATTAAGAAAATTCATTTATGGACTCAAGCAAGCTCCTCGTCAATGGTATTATAAGTTTCAATAAATAATTATCTCGTTTGGCTTTGAGATGAATATTGTTGATGACTGTGTATATCAAAAGTTTAGTGGGACCAAGTATATTTTTCTGGTTCTGTATGTCGATGACATATTGCTTGCCACTAATGATATAGGCATATTGCACGAAACCAAGAGATTTCTATCAAAAAATTTTGAGATGAAAGATCTTGGGGACGCCTCTTTTATATTAGGAATCCAGATACATCGAGATCGTTCTCGAGGTATCCTTGGATTATCACAAAAGAGCTATATCGATAAAGTACTCAAAAGATTTGGCATGCAAAATTGCAGACCAGGTGACACCCCTGTTACAAAAGGAGATAAGTTTAGTCTCAATCAATGCCCTAAAAGTAACCTTGAAATTCAGAAATGCGTAAGATTCCCTATGCTTGGTGTAGGGAGTCTAATGTATGCTTCCAGTGTCTGTGTCCGGATATTGCATACATTCTTGGTATGTTAGGTAGATACTTAAGCAACCACGGTATGGATCATTGGATAGCGATCAAAATGGTTATGAGGTATCTTGAGAAAATAAAAGATTATATGCTCACATACGAAATCGAGCGGTTGGAGGTCATTGGGTACTCGATTCGATTTTCTTTGGATGTCAAGATAGCGAAAGTCTACATCGGGCTACATTTATATGTTAGCCGGAGGAGCTATATCATGGAAAAGTGTCAAACGGACACTTGTAGCTTCTTCCACTATGGCGTGAGAATTTGTAGCTTGCTATGAGGCATCCAATCATGGAATATGGTTGCAAAATTTTATCACTGGACTGCGCATTCTGGAAAATATTGAAAGACCACTAAAGTTATTTTGTGATAATAAATCAGCAGTAATGTATTCTAATAACAACAGGACCTCAACTAAGTCAAAATATATTGACATTAAGTTTCTAGTTGTGAAAGAAAGGGTACAGAGTGGTCAGATATCCATAAAGCATATTGGGACAAACTCCATGATAGCTGATCCTCTTACTAAAGGATTACCACCCAAGGTCTTTCATGGGCACACTGCTCATATGGGTGTTGTAATATTTGAGGATATCATGTTTTAGTGGGAGTTTTTAATTTTATTGCTTTATGTGTATTTTGGACATATTTATGTTTGGTTATTGTCTGATCAGAATAAAGTATTCGGATTATACACTCTGCTACATTATGTTTGAGGATGACCTCACTAAAGTTTAAGGTAGGACCAGTTGAAAATAGACATGCATGATCACATTGCATGTAATTTTTATCTTTGCACATCCATGATTGATCTATGTCATTTGGTATTAGTATATGTGACCATTGATGGGTTTAGTCACGATAAATGTGACGAAGACCGCTTTGATCCTATATTGATATAGTCAATGGACGAGATTGTTTGAAGATACCCTTATCAGTGATAGCAATTTTGAGCTCATAAAGTTATACACATTTTCAAGGAAATATATGGTGCCCAAGTGGGAGATTGTTAGATTTAAATCTAATTAAATCTATTTGTGGGCACATATATTACATTAATGTGTAGTGCTATACTTAAGGCTAACCCACTAAAGTGATCAATAAATTTGGGTTAATGGGTATTTAAATAAATTATGGGCTAAATGCGAATCTAGGGTTGTAATTATAATTTGATGAGGGGCCAAATTGTAAAAGTACAACACCTATATATATGGGGTTATGGTCCCTAATCTAGGGTTACGTTCTCTAGTTCTCTTCACCCCCATCTAGAAAGAAATTTAGCTATAGAGAGACCCTCAAGATTAGAAGATCATCAAAACCCAATTCAGATTTAACTATGGATTCAGGTATTGCTTCCGTTCTCTTATTATGTTTATCTCTTTGGATTAATCATGTTTAAGAACAAACATAAAGCTGTCAAAGTAAAGTTTATAGTAAAGACTGTGAGTTCTAATTTTATATTCTACAAGGGGATGAAGGGTCATCATGAGGATTCATGAGCATGATCAAAATCAATTAATGTCTTCCAATATCTAGCTATTAAATTTCCTCAAAAGAATTTTAAAAAATCTATCTATTAATCTTTAATTTCTAAATCAATCACTTTTCAAAGTTCTTTATTGGATGCAATCTGTAACTTTTCCTCCGAAATGTTTCAAATTGAATTTTTATCATTCTTTGGTAAAATAAACTACATAAAAGGTAAAAGGAGAAAATGACTTAGTTTCTTATTGCAAGATTGAAATATTCATATCCCACAATGATTACCATATGATATGAATCATTCCTGATATCTTGCTTTACATTAGTTTTTCAGATAATTAAGATCCAAATCAATCTGAAATCCAGCTATATAATAGAGCTATTATTGGAATGATTAGCTTCTCGATTCTTTTATACCATGTGGGATAAGTTTTGAAACATTTAACTATACAAGATAAGATTTCATTCCATGTGAGTTTTATACCGTATCAACTCTATGTGTGTTATCAATATCTCTACGTGTGATTCGTTGGAACATGATTATTTTCCCTTCTCTTTAGAAATGAAATTAAAGTAAAAAGGTTGAATATTATTGAATGGGTATTTTCATTTTTTATTCATCAATTTTTTATTCATCATTAGGGTCGATGAGTTAAACTAGATAGTTATATGAGTAAAACCAAACTGCTTAGAATAGCTATCTTATTGGCCAGTTAACTCCAATTTTCGCTGGGATTGATACAATATATTACAGGTGAACTTTAGGGTGTTTGCACTGAACCTCTCCGTACTTTTTGTTCTAATAAACCCCCTACACTCTGGGGATATTGCACTAAACCCCTCTGACCTTTTTTACTCTAATAAATCTCTCAACTTTTGAGGTGTTGCACTAAACCCTTCTAAAAAAATTTATTCAATATTAAAACCCTTGAACTTCGGGGGTTATTGCAGATACACTCTAAACTTTTTATTCTACTAAAAATACCCTTTAATTGAAAATGATATTGGGGTAATTTCTTTTAGATTGAGGAGTTATTTTCATCTTTTGTCATATGAAGATTAGATTTATGAATAAAAATATGTCTGTGTCTGTGTGTTGATGTGTGTGTTTTTGTTTTTATTTTTTCTTTTTCTTTTTCTTTTTTTTTTTTTTTTTGGGAGGGTGTTAATACAATACTTCCAAAGTTAAGGGCTCTCTGAAATTAGTTTTAAATCAGTAATAATCCAAAAGTAAAGAATAGTTTGGAAGAGATTTAATGCAACACTTCCAAAGTTCACCGCGTCTCTAAAATTAGGTGAGATTTAGTAAAATAAAAAAGTTTCAGGGGTATCTGCAATTACCCCTAAAGTTCAAGACTTTTAGTGAATAAAAAATTTCAGAAGGGTTTAGTGCAACACCCCAAAAGTCAGGTGATGTATTAGAATAAAAAAGAGTTAGAGTAGTTTAGTGCAATATCCCCGAAGTGTAGGGGTGATTATTAGAATAAAAAATTTGAGAGAGGTTCAGTGTAAACACTCCTAAAATTCACCTTTTATATCTTGCATCAACCCCAGTAAAATTTGGGGTCAACTGGCCAATAAGATGGCGAGTGTCTATGGGTAGTCGCTTAAAGCGACTGCCCTTGGACTTTCTCTTATTCCATGATTCCGCTTTTGAACGCATACACAGATTATAAGCTAAATTTTAGAGAAAACCCTAAACTTTGGACAATTATTACATAACCATATAACTTTCAAAATATCAGAAAACCCCCCTAAGTCTAGGGGTTATTAGAAACCTCCCTTAAACTTTTAGTGTTTAAAAAAAAACCAAATGTATGATCCACAATTCTCATTAGCAAAAATATACCCAGTGTAATTTTTTTTCATGCATGTGAAAATTGCACTTAATGCCAATTGAGAGGGTTTCCTTATAAGCCCTAAAATTTAACGGGGTTTTCTGACTTTTGAAAGTTGTAGGGTTTATCTGATTATAGTTCAAAGTTAGGAGGCGGGTTTCGCGCAAATTAACACATGTAGGGCAGGAGTTAGATGCTTTAAAACACACATGTAGGGCTGCAGAAAAGATGGTGATCTTGGACTGTCTAAGCCCAGCCCACATCCCACAATACTTATTATTGATGAAAATTTTAGGTTAAAAACCTTGAACTCTGTGCCTATTCACAAACCTCTCGAACATTTTAAGATTTGGAAATTTTACTAATTATAATTCCAACTATATATGTAGGGATTCAGAGGGTACGATCAAATTCTTGTAGAGATTGGTCTGTACTTGAAATTGTTTGTATTCGGTAAACCAACTACAATCGATCTAACAATAATTAGAAACTGAGGAAAACGGGAGATAAGCAAAAACAAAATTAACGCATTTTATTAATAGGCCGTTTACATGGGCCAATTTGGGCCCAAAAACCACCATTAAACAGACCTTTATTAGAAAAAGCATAACATAGAAAATCTTTACAATCAAGTTGTGACGCGGAAAAAATACCTGTGAAGTGATTGAACTCATGACAAATCACGAATCTTAATGCATATATTATTGATCTCTACAGATATAGTTTTACCGTTCCTTCTCACACTCGAGAGCTCATAGCTTCGCTTTCTTCGTCTAGTAATGTAGATGTGACTGCACCAATAAATAGATGAACATATTGATAGAGATTATTATTATACTAACATACCAGGTATCATTCTCTCCTTTAGAGGGTCAACTCGAGGATCTTTTTGTGAACGTGGGGGCCACCCACGCTGCTACAGGAACCTCGGGTTCCTGTAGCAAGCCGCTATAGGAACCTCGGGTTCCTGTAGCAACCCTATAAAAATAAAAAAATAAGAAACAAAAAAAGTTTTAGTCCCACATCGGCTAGGTTGAAGGAAAATTCTTAATTAATTCCCTTTAAATAGGGAGTTAAACCTAGGATTTGTGGTGTGGAGAAAAGAGAGAAAAAGAGAGAGCTTGGAGGGATTTTACAAGAGAGAGGTCAATTTCTCTTGGGTAAAAATCAAAGTTTTTTTTCTTTGAGACGAGCTTGTGGATTGTACAAGTCGTCGGTGTTCTTTATAGTCAAATCTTTCCTCACCCTCCCCGTGGGACGTAGGCAATTGCCGAACCACGTAAATCTCGTGTCTTTCTTGTTTTCTTTGTGTATTTGCTATTGTTTGTAGGTTCCTTAATTCACCCTAGTCTGTTGAGAGGAAGAGTAGATATCTCACTTTGTTGGGATATTTTACTTTCTATTCTTGTTTCCTTCGTGAGACGGGAATATACAAAACCTTCTCTCAGGTGATATCGCTTTCGCGGCGTGCGGGCGTTGATCCCGCATCCCAACAATTGGTATCAGAGCTGTTATTCAGATCGGAAGTGGTGTAGCTTCTGGTTTGAGGTGGTGCTCGGTAATTTCTGAGAGAAGCGGATTAATACAAACGGAGAATGGCGTCTACTAATAAATCAGTCAAAGTGGGAAAATTCGAGATTGAAAAGTTCAATGGGAAGAATGATTTTTCCTATTGGAGAATGCAGATGAAAAACTCACTGATTTCGCAAAAATTGCACAAGACTTTGGCTGGAAAAGAGAAGAAGCACAAGGATATGTCTGATGAGGATTGGGAGGAGCGGATCCGAAGCACGCCGATTATCCTATGCCTTGAAAGAGATGTAGCTTTGATAGAGGGAGAGGAAACATTGCTGCGGTGGTCGGTTAGAAAGTACCTTCATGACAAAGAGTCTAACGAACCGGATCTATTTAAAATCCAAATTGTATACTTGCAAGATGGAGGAGGGCTCATCAATCCGGGAATACATCAACAAGTTTGATAGGATCATATCAGACTTGAAAGACATAGATGTGAAAGTTGTAGATGAGGATCAGGCGCTTCTACTACTTCTGTCTCTGCCGAAGTCTTATGAGAACCTGGTGCAAACACTGATGCTTGTAGGAGACAATTTGAAGATGGATGAGACTAGAACGGCACTTCTAGCGGATGACCTTCGGAAGATTGCAACCAAAGGACATGACTACCGGTGGTAACAAAGAACAAGCGAGGATTGTTTGCTAGAGGAAGGAGCAATGAGCGAGGAAAAGGCAATGGAGGAAAGTCTAGATCTAAATCGAGACCTCTTGTGGGAAAATCGTGTTTCAAATGCGTGAAGTTGGGCATTTCAAGGTCGGTGTCAAATAAGAGAGTAGGTGGAAAGAAGAACAACAACAAGACCGAGAGGAGAGAGGGCAAGGAAGAAGCGAGCTACGTTTGAGGAAGGGAGCGATAAGGAGTGTTATGTCGTCTCGGGTGGCGAGGATATCTCCGGGAAGTGGATACTTGATTCTGGTTGCTCTTACCACATGTGTCCAAATAGGAAGTGGTTTACTACCTACAGAGGCATTGATGGTGGAACCGTATTGATGGGGAATAACCATGCTTGTAAAGCGGTGGGGCTAGGTGATATCAAGATCAAAATGCATGATGGAGTGGTCCGAACCTTGACGGATGTGAGGCATGTTCCCGACTTGCGGAAGAATCTTATCTCAGTTGGTGCATTAGATTCCGGCGGTTGTAAAATTATTACGGAGAACGGAGTGAAGAAGGTTGTTCGGGTTCCCTTGTAGTGATGAAGGGTGTTAAGTCACGGTAATTTATATACTCTCGATGCGGCGGTGGCCAGGAGATACGTGGAAGCTGAAGGAAGTGGTGGAGACCCATGTGAGCACACGGTTATGGCATAGGCGGCTTGGGCATATGTCGAGAAAAGGGTCTAGTTTTGCTTGGTAAAGAGGGTATGCTGAGGAATCTGAAGGAACCTAGCATGGATTTTTGCGATGATTGTGTGTATGGAAAGTCACACAGGGTTCGATTCTGAGAAACAAGTCTAAGAGCAGAGGGATACTAGATTATGTGCACACGGATGTTTGGGGTCGGCTCGGACCACTTCTAACGGTGGTTCAGATATTATGTCTCATTCATAGATGACTATTCGAGGTATGCTTGGATTTACTACGAAGCAAAAGAATGAGGTGTTGAGACATTCAAAAGTGGAGAGCAATGGTTGAAACGGGGCGGGGAAAGAAATTGAAGACACTAAGATCCGATAATGGTACGAGTATACAAATGGTGCTTTCAAGGAGTTCTTGATCGGGGAGGATGTTGACAACTGGGCGTCAGTCAACACCACAGCAGAATGGGGTTGCGAGAGACCGAACCAACATTGCGGAGAAAGCAACGAGTATGCGATCATACGCTGGATTGAGCAACGAATGGTGGGCAGAAGCGGTGGCTACAGCTTGTTACATTGTGAACCGTTCACCACATTCGACATTGGATGGTGATACACCCTATAGGGTGTGGTCGAGAACATCACGATTATGATAGGCTCGAATTTTGGATGTACGCCTACTATCCGTCAGCGAGGAAAGCGACCACGAGGGCGAAGGCAATATTCTTGGGATATCACGAAGGCGTAAAGGCTATCGCCTTTGGTGTACGGAAGATTCAAGTTCGTATTCGCCAGGATGTTACCTTTAATGAGAAATCCATGATTGCTAGAAGCCAAGGATGATGGTGTTAGGGTGATGAGACTACTAAGTCTCGGGTTATTGAAATAGAACCTAAAGACCAACCAGGTTCTAGTCGTGTTCAAGTGGGAAGTCGGGTAGATGATGAGCTTGGCGGGGAGGAGGTTCAGCGAGGAAAATACAGGCACTACAACAGCGGACTCGAGGATAGTTTGGCTTCCACTAGGCCAAGGCGAGCATACAAGCAGGTTCTGTACAGAAGCTGGGGGCTGATCAACCCCTGAAGCACTATGGGCAGATTAATTTGGTTGAATATGCACTCTCGGTGGAGGAGGACGAGCCGGTCTCCTTCAAGGAAGCTATTCGGGACAAGGATAGTGAGAGTTGGTTGGGCTGCGATGGAGGAAGAGATGGAATCTCTTCGAAGAACCAAACATGGGAGGTGGTCCCATTGCCCGTAGGAAGAAAAGCTATTGGTTGTAAGTGGGTGTATAAAAGAAAGGAAGATCTTTCGAGCTTCGGTGGTACAAGGTACAAGGCGAGGCTAGTGGCTAAGGGTTTTGCACAAAGAGAGGGTGTGGATTACAATGAGATATTTTCTCGGTGGTGAAACACACTTCTATTCGGTGCTATTGAGTATTGTTGCTCACGGTGATCTTGAGTGGAACAACTCGATGTTAAAACGGCCTTCTTGCACGGAGACTTGGATGAAGAGATCTACATGCATCAACCTCGAGGGCTACAAGGTTGAGGACAAGGAGGATCATGTGTGTCGTTTGAAGAAGTCACCTGTATGGATTGAAGCAATCTCCACAGCTGGTACAAGCGATTTGACTCCTTCATGCTGAAGCATGGATTTTCCCGAGGCGACTATGATTGTTGCGTTTACATTCGGAAGCTTCGTGGAGTTAATTATATCTATCTCCTTTTATATGTGGATGACATGCTTATTGCTTCTAAGAGCAGGGTGGAGATAGATAGGTGAAATCTCAACTTGGTGAAGAGTTCGAGATGAAGGACATGGGCCGCTAGGAAAATACCGGGTATGGAGATTAGAAGAGAGCGAACCGACGATTGTTCTTGAGTCAGAAGGGCTACATAGAGCGGGTGATCGCGAGGTTCGGGATGCAAAGTGCTAAGTCGGTGGTGACTCCATTGGCTCCACACTTTAGACTTTCTGGTAAACAATCTCCCACTCTAAATGAAGAGAATGCGCATATGGAGCGTGTTCCTATGCTAGCAGCGACGTTCTTAATGTATGCAATGGTGTGTACATCCCGGATATTTCCACAGCTCGTTGTATAGATTCATGGCAACCGAAAAAGACCGGAAGCGGAAGTGGGTCCGAGGTACTTAAAGGGTACCGCTGACGGCGTGTTTGGTGGTGAAACATGTCGATTGATGGGTTTGTGGACTCGATTATGCGGCGATCTAGATAGACGGCGATCTACTACGGTTATGTATTCGGGATACATGGGGCTCCGGTTAGTTGGCGTCGATGTTACGCTACAGATGGCACTTTCACTACAGAGAATGAGTGCATACCACATGGCCATGGCGGAGGAGTGAAGGAAGCATTGTGGTTGTGGGGTCTTCTAGATGATTTGGGGATTGAGCAGAGAACGTGAACTTGTGGTGCGACAATGAGTGCAATTCACTTGGCGAAGAATCAAGTTCATCATGCTCGCATCAAGCATATCGATGTCGTATCATTTCGTGCAAGATGTCATAGAGGAAGGCGATATTTCTCTCATGAAGGTACACACGAATGAGAATTACGCAGACATCAACTACTTTTCATATAAAAGCAAAACCTCAAAAGAATCGTAGAGCGCCACAAGAAATGCTACAAGAACTTAAAACAAGAAATCCTCGGGCACTCTCCCACAATTAATTGTAAAAATTACTGCGAAAGCACAAGAAATTCAAATTCAAATTTTCCGTGCTTTGCACGGTTGAATACTAGTGTTAACTAAGGTGGTCACGTGTAGCAAGTTTAAGCATTGCTTGGACTTGCTTCATATCAACCGTGTTGATCCGCCTAAGAGGGCATGAATTCTTCTGACGGATGGGTGAGTGGAGACTATATGGAGAATAAGTGTAACTACGGTTAGCTTGATCCTGGAGGGTAATGCAGTACGATAGTGCTGTTTGGATTGCCCGATTTGGCCGATGGAGATCTCTAGTGATGTTCGCGGTGTTCTTCTCATTGCTCGCCTAAAATTTGAGGTTTATCAAATGATGTACGAGGTGGAGAATTGTGAAGCGGGGGCTCCATACGTACGGGAACTCCTGTTCTCAGAGAAGTCACCGCTACAGAACCGAAGTCTCAAGCAACCCTATAAAAATAAAAAATAAAAAATTAAAAAAGTTTTAGTCCCACATCGGCTAGGTTGAAGGAAAATTCTTAATTAATTTCCTTTAAATAAGGAGTTAAACCTAGGATTTGTGGTGTGGAGAAAAGAGAGAAAAAGAGAGAGCTTGGAGGGATTTTACAAGAGAGAGGTCAATTTCTCTTGGGTAAAAATCAAAGCTTTTTTTCTTTGAGACGAGCTTGTGGATTGTACAAGTCGTGGGTGTTCTTTATAGTCAAATCTTCCCTCACACCCTCCCGTGGGCGTAGGAAATTTTCTTAGAACACGTAAATCTCGTGTCTTTCTTGTTTCTTGTGTATTTGCTTTGTTTGTAGGTTCCTTGATTCGGTCCCTAGTCTTGTTGAGAGGAAGAGTAGATATCTCACTTTGTTGGGATATTTTACTTTCTATTCTTATTTCCTTAGTGAGGCGGAATATACAAAACCTTCTCTCGGGTGATATGCTCGGCTTAAGCGTGATGCACGTTGACCATATCGACACTTTTAGGTGCAACTTATAAGTTTTTCGTGTACAAATTTTTCTTAGTGATCCGTGTCGAATTTTTCCTTAAAGCTAGGCCCGGCGAAAATTTGTGAATCAAATATGAATCATGATCACAGTGCAAGGTTTATATATATATATATATATATATATATATATATATATATATATATATATATAGCAAGGCTCTATGAACTTAAGTTCATAATGAATAGTGGTACTTTTACTTTTATCCACTCATCTTGCCTTGAGATTTGTGATGCAAAATCTCAAAGTGGCTATATCTTTCACGGATCAGCAAGATGAGTGGTTAGAAAAGTTGGTGCATCAATATCATCTTTTAAGTTCATAAAGCTTCTTCTATATATATATATATGCTTAATCTTGCTATGAATACTTAATTATATAGCGGGTGAAAATACATAGTCTATATCAATTTAAATATAAATAAGAAACAGACTAGTGAAAAGCATGCGAATATAGATCGAAACATGAGAGAAATGAATCAGATTAAAATATATATTTCATGCTACAATGTTTAAATAAAACAAATTTCTCAAATTAGAGTGCATCAATATGTTCAGCATTTTTAAAAAGCAAAGTTTAGATTTATGGATCAAAATTAGTTAAAATCAACTAATCTTAAGGTTGAAAACAATTTTGGCTTCCACATGTTGATCCAAATAGTGGACTTATATTTGTATCTATATTTCCGCTAAATTTGTTGAAAAAATATATTTGTCTTGGTCTTTATTTTATTTTATTTTTGATTAATTACATTCAGAGGTACCCTAAGGTATGGTGTAAATACACATGTAACCTGGACCATGTGTACCTATATAGATAATTCTAAGATCGTTAATTGTATCTATCTTGAATAACCACGAGGTAACCAGATTCCAAAATTACAATCAACAATCTCAAATTTACCTTTATACATAAACACTAAAGCACTCAAGGATGACCAGTACAATTACGCCATAACTCAAGGTATCGGAATGTAATTAATGAAATCTTTTTTGCAGAACCTATACTTATATTGTACAGGGTTAGTTTTTTTTTTTTTTTAAAATCAACAGGGTATAGTATTTAACATCCACATCTTTTTTATGATTACAAGTGTTTCTCTCCTTATCTTTACTGGTTTGGAAAAAACACATTTGTCAGTGGCGCGCGACAACCGGGCCTTTATAGAAGCGGAAACAGCCACCTGTTTTTTTATTAAGAATACCGAAGATGATGAATAGCGCAGATGGATAAGATAAGGAGGGGGACCAAAAGTTTGGCAAAGAGTAACATTCATGAAAACAACCTTTATTAACTAGTTCAATATATTGGAGACGAATAGTAATATAGTATTCACATCAATTCTAGAAGGCTAAAGATTAAGCCTTCTAGAGTGTAACTGATAGCTACTTCTAAGGTAAAAGCATGACGAATGATCTAGTAATGTCTAATTTTGTTTAGCTGTAAAGTAGTTCAATTAGTCAACAAGTCCATGATAAATATATTTGCTTTTGGTGCAGCAAGAAATTAACCGGACGATGTAACTCTATTTTATTTTATACCAATAAAGTGGTTGCCATAAGTCTGTTTACAATCGTTCTTTTTTTTTTTTCCATTGCATTCTTTCTTCTCTATATTTGCTCCGCATCTAAAATTAACATGAAACCTTTTAACTTTCTTAACGTTAATCATTTATTTATAATTGTCAACGATGTTGTGATAATTATGCGTGTACGTCGGCATAATAATAATAATAATAATAATAACAAGGAACGATCTTTACAAAGTTTAACAAATACTATTATTACACTGGATCAAATCTATTATATTCTTTTCATCAGAAATCTATAATACTCTGCAATTTATATTATACATGCTCGGAGAGGCGGGCGTGGGCCCCAGCCAGCCTTGGGTCAAGACTTGGCCCAACCCGGGCCATGCCCGACCGGGCCCACTCTCGACCTAGCCAGGCCCAATCTAGCCTAGTCCGTCTTTGGTGATAGTTATATTTTGATATATTTTTGTAGCTACTCAATTAAAAATTACAACTTCCAGATATTTGAGTTGTAATTTTAGTAGTAGTAGAGATTTTCTAAGCTCTGCTCAGTATTTTAATAAAATTTTATAATCATTTTGATTTACTAAAAATACTCAAATTATTGTGAATCTTTTGTCATTTGATATAATTCCATCACTAATTATAAATTTATATGGTTTAGACTTGAAAGATAAATACAAGTTTTTCTCTTTAAACTATACATACTAATCTAGCAAAAAATTTTAAAAAAAACATTGAAAACAAAAAAAATTGAATAGAGAAAAAGAATGTGGGCTAACCTACGATCATAACCGTCGTGGGCCGGGTCCGACCTGGCCTGGCTCCATGCGGGCCATGGGCCATGGGCCGGGCTGGGTCTGATCCCAGACCCAAGGATAAAGTCGTCGATCAGACCCACCAAGACCCATTAGGGTCCAGGTCTAAACTGACTTAGATCAAAATCGGATGATATGGTTCATGAGAAAGGCCCGGCCGGGCTCACGCCCACCCCTATGCTTAGACAGTTAGACCTGTGTTTGTACTTTAAAAATCAAGGCTATGACAGATATGATTTAAAAGTTTTTTTTTCTATTTTTTTTTAATGATACCTCCGACCTCCGTAGATGTTAGATTAGAGAGCGATATTATGACACATCGTACCAAAAAGATAGAGACTGGATAATGGATTCTTGTCGCGACCCAAGACGCGAATCACGCATTATCTACCTATCAGTCTCATGTGATGATTAGTTTATTATCATGCGCCTTATCCCATCTAATTAATTTATATTCAACAATATTATTAGTCAAAGCAGATACGTTAATAACTAAGATAGTATTTTAGATTATTATTTGTGACGTGATATCTTGATTTCTTTGAAACAAATATAAAAAGAAATTTTCAACAATTTGTCCTCTAGTTACTCTAAAATATATCCAATTAAACATTTCTATCCCACTATGATGTTGACATCTCATATGAGTGGATTGAAACAGAGCATGTGAGCTGATTCAGCAGTTGGATGATAATAACATAATTTTAAATGATTGTATTGCTATTGCATCGGTCATGAAGGGAGAAGATGTCGAATTTGAGACAGAATGCTAGTGTTTATTTGGTACGAAGATGGGCAGAAAGAGTAGGCCTGATACTGGTCCGACCAACCTTCATTTGAGTATGTTGTAATTTTGCGTTTTCTTTTCTATATATATCGCCTTACTTTGGATACTATTGTTTGAAAGTACTTTTATAATTTGTATTATTTTATTAAGCTCTTATTGATAAGATTAATTCCTTCAACTCATATCTCAATTAATAAAAAACGAATAGTTGCTCATCTTTTCTCACTCCAAAAAAAATAAAATAAAATAAAGACTTTCGAATCCAGAGACTTTGCGAATAAACTCGTGACTTTGTGAGTACACCGTTTCGTTTGGAATTTTATACTGGTTGAGTGGTTGCAACAAAAATGGTCCCCAGTTACATGCTTCGTGGGCCCCGCTGACAATACAAATTGTTCGTAGATGCTATGAATTCCAGCAGGCCTTCCCATGGGCTTCAAACCCGGGGCGCCGCCTACTCGCCGATTTCCTTACCATCTAATATGAAAATCACCGCATGGAAATTTTTGCATGCGAGAATTTCTTTCATTTGAGTGGATCCAGATTTGCAAAGTTTCGTTCGCAGGAATAGACTTGTATGTGCGGTGTTTTTTTTAGCATACTAATCAATATTGGAAGTAATGGCTATAGAATATTAAAATGGCTAAATTACCATTTTGGTATATTTAAGCGGCCTTTACCAACAGTATTTAGTGGCGGCCGCGGCATAAGTATATTTAGTGATTCCGGTTTGCATTAAGATAATCCGATCGCCAGCGACAAATTTTGAATTTAAAATAGTGTGATGCACGTGACTCATTTTACATTATTGAAAGCGATGTGGCACGAACTACATGACGTGGCATGAATTAGGCGGGTTAATAACTGCTTTACTCCCCTTCTCTCCCACCCAAAAACAACGGACAAAAATGCGGAGGATCTTAATCTTTCCCCAAATTTCGCTCAACACCGCCAAAAGGAAGACGGCGAAGAGAAGAGAGAGAGAGGATCAGTGTGGTCCAAAAGGAGTAACTTAGGTGGTGGTTGAGGATTCAAATTTGGGTCGTTGTAGTGGTCCCGAAGGTATGTTCAAGTTCTTCAAATTAGGTTTTTTTTTGTTTTTGTTTTTGTTTTTTTGGGGTTATTGAAGTAGTAGATGGTTAATCAGTTACCTGTCATGAGATAAAATGGTGTTTTTTTTGTGAATTATTTTATTGCATTGATTGACATAATTTAGGGTTCACGAAATTTTGAATTTGTGAAAATGTGTCTTGCGATTACGATAATATTTGCCAATTTACATGTTTTGAACTTGTTTTTTTTTTTTTATTTCCTACAGATGTCTAGGTGTGTTATGGTGAAATTTAGGCATGGTGGTCAGCTATTGCTTGGGTCTGGGGGCGTTGTTGAAAATTTTGGAGGGAATTTTAATGTGGAATTCATTGAAAAACAAGCAATTTCTTTACCTTTGCTGTATCTGTATTATGCTATACCTGGCAGTGGGAGTTTGAGAGTTTTAAATTCAGACAATGACCTGGTGGAAATGTTAGTGCATGTTGATAATCATAAAGCTATTGAAGTTTCTTGCTCACAAGATTGATATGCCCTTAGAGGTACCCTCAGAGGTTGAGATCCGTTGGTGGGTGTTATTCATCCATCTTCATCATCTTCGTACCCAATCCTATGCCCAATCCTATGCACAAAACCCCACAAAGATGAAGAAAGTGTCCGCGAGAAGAAGTTAACCCCCAAAATATTTCCATCCCACAAGCCCCAGACAAAACTTAGATCTCCTATTCCACCAAAGGCCCAATTATTGATCAAAATTCATCCTCTACTAAAAGTAATGACTCAGTTAAGGATGAAACATATAAAATTGACTTGTGAGCCTATGGATGATGATGAAATGGATGATGATGACTTAGTTGATGAGTTTGCAAATGTTACTAACAAGTCTAATGCACATGAAGCCAATGCAAATGAAATCAATGCAGATGAGGTTGCAAAGAGAATGATAATGAGGATCAAATCAATGTAGATGAGGTGCGATCAATGTAGATTTGAATGCAAATGAGAATTCACTATCTCTTGCTCCAAGAGGGATGAGTATAGTGACAACTCTATTTCTTCATGTGATAGTAAAGCTAAAGAGGCTCTAAGTAGTGATGATGATGAATTATTTGAGGTGAGTGAGAGAACTAGAGAGCTTTTGAGTACTAAAAAGGCAAAATTGCAATCAATAGTGGGGCAATACTAATAAGTGATGATAGAGGTCACAGTAACAAATTCACTTAGAGGCCATAAAGTAACAAATGTTGATTATCACATTTTAATTACATTTTATACCATTATTACCTATGTTATATGAATAACGATATTACTAATAATTATTTTTATCTTATTTTGCGGACTAATAAAGAAATAATGAATAAAAGCCCAAATAACTCAAATTCTCTGAATTTCTACCAATTTTGAAGCCCAAATCAGAAGACAAACAAAGGCCCAAGATACCAAATTGATCCAAGAGAAATTGTGAAAAATCAAGAAAAGACAAATTCGGTTGGAAACCAATCGGTTGACCAACCGGTTAAACCGGTTGGCTAACCGTCGGCAAACCTATTGGTTTCTGCAATTCAGTTAATGGTGGATTTCTCTTCTTTTTGGCTAAGTTTGATCCAATGGTTCACATCAACTCCGTTGGGCTATAAATAGGGGTGAATCTTGAGGGTTTTGAGTGTGAAATATTTTGTAAAACTCCATTTGGAGAGGAGGGTTACTCTTAATTGAGAACCTTCCAAAATTATAACTTTTGTTACACAATAAATGAAATTTTTCACCCCTTCAATTTCCTTTCTCTCTTCTAATCCAAGGACCAAAGGAGGATTAGATTAAGATCGAGGAGTTGTTGGTTTTCCTTTTATTTTTTCTTTTCTTTCTTGTTCATTTAATTGCTTTGTAGCTTAGATTTACTTTCATGCAATTTAATTTCATGCAATTTACTTTCATGCAATTTACTTTCATGCATGTATTTAATTCTTGTATTTACTTTCTAGAATAGATTTTCTTTTCTTTAATTCACCTTGAGGCTAGAACCCTCTGGGGAATTACCCTTTTAAGTGTGGAGCTAATATTTGTGGGATCCCAGAGATTGTTTGAAACTAGCTAACAAATCCAACTCATTCTTGTGAGATTGAGATAAGCTAAGTGGATCTACTCTAGATTCCTCATATCTTTAATTAATCCTCCATACTTTACATTCTTAATTTTCCTCTTATCCTTATTTTCATTTGTTGTCTTTCTCCTCTAATTTCTTTTTCTTTTTATTTACACAAATCACAATCACCCTCTTTCTCTCACACTCATTTTCTTTTATTTTCACTTTACCACTTCCATCTTTAAACCCCCTCACACTCATTTTCTTCCTCGTTTTTATCACACACATTTTCTAAATCTCTCCACTCTCATTTTCTTCCTCGTTTTATTGCACATAATCCACAATCCACAATCCACTCTCTCTTATCTCTCACGAACCACTTTCACCATTTTCTTACTTTCATTTTATTTGAATAACTCCTAATTGTCATGCGCATAATTTGAGAACCAAACTTGAACAAAACTCTTCCTACTTCCCGTTCCTCGTGGGATCGATAATCTTATATACTATAACTTGACCAAGGTTGTATACTTGCAACTTAGGAGGTAATCATTTATTTCCCATCAAGTTTTTGGCACCGTTGCTGGGGAACGGTGCATAAGTAGGATTTTGATTAACTTTGGTTCCTTATTTTGTGTATTTTTCTTTTGTGTAGGAACTTGGAGCTTGAAGATCAAGAGTTGAAGATTCAAGATTGAAGATTTGCCACCAACGAGGCTTTGGATAGCGATTGCGTGGGTAACTCTTCTTTCTAGTATTCTCAATTCCACCCTTTAGATAGTTCATTCACATTAGAGACAATTAGGATAAAAAAAATAAAATAATAAATATAAAAATAAAAAAGATTTTACCTTTGTCGACCCTAATAAACTTTATTTCTTTGATTGTCGACCGTAATAAAAAATGAAAACATTTTTTTTTTATTTTTGCATCCTTTTTAGTTGCTTTTAATTTCTAGGGTTGCACTTCATATAATAGTAGGAATTCACCAAAGTGATTTGAGCATCTTGATTTGGCACTCACTTGAAAATATTTTTAAGGGCAAAACCCATTAATCAAGATAAGGTGAGGATTTCATCACCCTTTCCTTAGCCCAAAATCACTAATTCCTCACTACACTTACCCAAGCCTATTAAAATTTGATTAGGCGTTGGCCCCTAGGATTCGAGCTCATTAAGGAATAAGAAATCCTTAAGTGAACGGTCCAAGTTTATCTGGATTAATTGGTGTCTAAGGCAAGGTTTAGGGGTTTAGTAGTAGAAGGAAAGAGGTACTTAATTGATCTTTGATCTCCCTCTAGTACTATCCTTACGGCTAATTACCCAAGTAAACTTTGATCTTTTCACTAAGGGAATTTTTGGTTAGGAGTTGGTCTAAGTCAAGTTTAGGCTTAACCCAGAGTTAGGGTGATTGAAAAGTGATTGCCTTGATTTATTTTTAGTTAGTTTTTCCTTATTTTTTCTCATCATATTCTTAACTTTTTCTCTTGTCCTTTTCAAATAAAAAATAAAAAATAAAAAATTGATTTTGGTGTATGCAAACTTGGGTTAGGGATAATACCAATCGTTTAATTCGTTTTGATCCATCTCTTGAACCAAGCGAAATGGCCAATACCAACCCACTGTTCTTCAAGATGTTTGTTACCCCTAGAAATGCAATCCCTCTTGCATAAAACTCCCAGGGTCAATGGAGCAAATTTGAACTTAGACGCATTTTATTAACATGCTTTCCAAATTCCTAGGAGTAGAAACCGAAGGCGCACATTTTCATCTCAATTTGAAGAAGTTTGCCTCATGATCAAGATGAGGGACTTAACAGAAGATGCGATCAAACTCCGATTTATTCCATTTGCCCTTAAGGACAAAGCCAAAAATGGTATAGCTTGCCAGATTCCATCTCAACTTGGGGTGAATTTGTAAAAGTTCGAAAAAAATTCTTTCCTATCCACAAAGCGGTCAAGCTTAGAAACGGCATTCAAAATTTTAAAATTGTCGGGAGAACCTTTTGGAAGTATTTTGACAAATTCAAAGATGTTCTTATCCAATGTCCTCACCATGGTCTTGAAAAGTGCGATTATGCCAAATCATTTATGAAGGATTGGATTATTCTTCAAAACTTCCTTAGAGTCAATGTTTCAGGGGATTTCATGAAGAAAAATGCCGATGAAGCTTGGGACTTTTAGAGAGTTTATCAGAAAACCATGCAGTGGGAACATTGTGATGACCGTGTTTCATCGGTTCCCAACCCAAAACCGGTGGTTCGTCCTAGAAGCTGTTATGGTCATAACCACTAACCAGGTGATCCGGTGAAGAAAAGCGCTAATCACGGGCCGGACGCTTGTTTACCAATGAGAACCGCGAACCTCCACACCCACCCAACCCGGCTGCATTCACGAACCGTCATGATCCCCTAGGCGTATGCATCGCCATAAGCGCCAGAGGCGATGCGGGTCGGCCCATCGACAACCCTCTCCTGACGGCGGCGGTAGCGGTCGTCCGCTGCCCGCCGACCACCTACCGTAACTATTCCCGCATTGCTCGTCCCCGGACGACATGGGGCGACTAGCTATCACCCTCCAACGCTAGCCCGTTCGGACGGCGAAGGCGGTGGTCGTCCTTCCAACCCGTCGCCTACGACCTTCCTACAAGTTGCCGACCCTCCAAACAATGTGGAGCGAATCGGGCCTAACCTTCTGGCCACTCATCCTCTAGAGCGGCGCATGGCTCCAATCGTCGCCCTCAGTCATCCCAAGGGGCCCTAAGGGGCGAGGAGTGGCCGCCGATCACGGCTCCCCTTCTCTCACCTGCGTGGTTCTCTCCACTCAAGCAGCGGCCACCACGATGCTGAACCCATCAACATCACATTAAATGCAGCGTGCCCCTTAATTCCCCATCTCTCACGATTATTTAAGACACCTCGGACCCATGCGGCTCAAAGGATCCCATCCCATTAATGGCGAATAGACCACACCAACCCTCGGTCACGCCCAATTTGACACTGTGCAGACAGACCACTCTAGCGGCGGAGGGATGTTGACCAATCCTCGGCTCACCGTGGAGGGAGGGCTGACTCACCGTGGTTCCCAAACTAATGGAAAGCGGAAATACCCCTTAACCCTACCTATAAAAGCGTGAAGCGACTAACAAGGTAAGCAATCTTCTCCAAGTGAATTCCCGCTCCACAGTTATCACACATTACTAACTTGTCGGAGGAGGAACCAGGAGATCCCAACTCGCCTCTTCCTTGAGTCCTTCTTGTTGTTGTGGCCGAACCCTTTGGTAGGTGTCGTGGCTTTGGAGAGCGGACTCTGCTCTCTTTAAAACTAAACTCATAGAGGTTAGTGGCGTGATTATATACATCAAGCGGTTTGGCCCACCGTGGGGCCTCCTTTCTTCTTCTTGCGGCTATGTCGGCGGCGATGATCTTTAGGGTCCGGGAGGACTACATGCGGGCTATGTCACCCGGCCCAACTCCGGGGAATCCAGAGAAGATCACCTAGCCATGCAAGCCACCATGCATGTGCCAGCGGCTTCCGGCTTTCGCGCCCGGCTCCGCTACTGGCGGCAAATCGGCTGCTGGCGGCGGGCGACCTTCCGCCGGCCGCCACTCCACCTTTCGGGGCAACCATTGCGCCCGGGCCGAGTCAGCTCCGGAGACTCCCCACCTTGACAAGTCCGCGGAGGAATCACCGAGGGCGCCACCTCATCTGGCGCCCGGCCGACTCATGGCGCCCGGCTCGGCCGCGCCTCCGCATTGACCTCAGAAAGCCCTTCTCCGGCGGTGGGGCATGCCACGCGGCGCGGGCATGGACTCAGCGCCGGCAAGCACCACCATTCGGCCGCACCCGGCGGGGCGACTACAATCAAGTGTACCGGCGTTGGCCGGCGCCATGGGAGAACACCCCTTCAGACTCCATCATGAAAGCAGGCCGAGAAATTCAAGATCCGACAATGGACAAAATGCAGGGGTAGAGACCAGTAGAGCACGTGCAAGACTACCACAACACCATGATCATGATGCAGGCGCCCGAAGCGACTATTTGTCGCTGCTTCCCGGTTACCTTGACAGGAAGCGCCAAGCTTTGGTGGAACTCATTGGAGAAGAGGTCCATTGGTAGCTTCGAAGAGCTAAGCCGGCAGTTCATCCACCACTTCTTGCCGCGCCAAGCCTAAATGCCCTCCGGTGTGCTCATTCAAACCAGCGAGGCCGAGAGCCTCAGAGCCTACATCAAGAGGTTTCGGTGAAGAGGCTAGAAGTCGAACCAAGGGCAAAGTAGCTATGGCAGCCACAGTAGCGAGTCGCGACCCGCGACCTGTCCAAAGCCCTCAACAAGAAGCCCATCAGGAGCTCGAGCACTTGATGTCCAAAGCCCATGCTTACATGAACATGGAAAAGCGGAAGCTTACAAGATCGCCAGCCGGCCGAGTCCAGCGGGGCCGACCCACGACTACCCGAGACGTCCCCACCAACAACGCCCGATTCCTCATCCTCCTCGGCCGACCACCTATGCGCTCCGGCAACCCATCCCGCTAGGTCGGTTCCAGACCTTCGGGGGCCGAGGCACATCCCAGGAATCCTCCTCCCAAGAACAACAGGTGGGTCGGTTCGGCGGAGGAGGATAGAAGCGAATACTCCCGGTGTTCCAGTCCTCAACACCTCCCTTCGGGGCCACGACAAGGCCCGGAGAAGGGCTCCTCCACAAGCCCGGCCGATGAGAGCGGGGGAGCAAGAGAGACTTCATGGCGATTCTTGGGATCCACGGGACCACGGCCCGCGACACGAGAAGTGCGTGTTCTCCGAAGGACATTGAAGACCTCATCCAAAGAGGCTTCTTGAAGAATTTGATCTCACAGAGCAACAAGCCAAAAGAAGCCGTAGGCCTGGCTCTCGGTCCCAGTTCGCCAGGCAGGGCCTTGAGAAGCCGGCCAAAGGGAGTCGGGGAGTCATCAACACCATCAGCGGGTCCGACCTTAGGAGGGAGTCCAACGCCGAAAGAGGTATGCCAAGCATGCCCTACGGTGAACGGCAGTGTGACAAGAAGCGGAAGGCCGATGTATCCATCTCTTTGTGAGGCGACTTGGATGGCGTTGAGGCGCCTCATGGCGACCCCATCGTCATATCGGCCGATATCTACGGCTTTAAAGTGAAGAGGATCATGATCGACACGGGAGCTCTGCGACATATTGTTGGGCCGTTCAACCGTATGGGTATTGATAAGTCCAAGCTCCGGCCGTCTTTAGGTCACGATTGGTTTCACGGGCATTCTCGGCTTCGGAGGGCAAATCACCCTTCCACGGCGTTGGGCAGCCTCGTGCTGTCGACCGTGGGCGTCGGTTGTAGTAATGGACATCAAGTCGACATAATGTCATCTTGGTAGAGCGTCCCTCCACACTGCGGGGCCATCGATCCACCTATCATCAAATGATCAAATTCCGGCATGGGGGGTAGGGGTAGTCGGGCGACGAGAAGGAAGCAGGAGCTTGCTCGCCCTCTCCACCAGGAAAAGGTCGCCGCCATGCCCATCGAGAAGGCGGTTCGCCCATTTCGGAGAGGAGCCGAAGGGCGATTCGATTGAGGACCTCCATGAGATTCCCATCGACCACAAGGGCGAGAGGACACTCGAGATCGGATCCACCTCTCGGAGCCATTAAGAGGTGCGATAACTACTTTTCTTTATCTAATCTCGATGTGTTTGCTTGGAGTCGAAGACATGCGGGTATTTCACTGGCGTCATTTGCCATGAGCTCTCTGTCGACCGACCACGTCAAACCGGTTCGGCGAAGAAGAGGCACACGGGGGCGGCAAAGAAGCGGCCAGAGAGGAAGTCGGCGGCTCACGAGGCGGACTTCATTGGGAGGTCCAATACCAGTGGTTGTCCAACGTCGTCCTAGTGAAGAAGTCTAGCGGCAAATGGAGGGCGTCGTCGACTTCACCGACCTCAACAAAGCATGCCCAAGGACAGCTACCCCTCCCGCATTGATCACCGGTGGGCGAGTCGCGGGACATCGGTTGCTAAGTTTCTTGGATGCTTTTTAGGTTACAACCAGATCCGCATGGCGAGGCATGATCGAGAAGACGTCCTTCATCACCGCCAGAGGCACCTTTTGCTACAAAGTGATGCCCTTTGGTCTCAAGAATGCGGCGCGACCTACCGAGGTGGTCAACAAGATCTTCAAGGCCCAGCTCGGCCGCAATGTGGAAGCTATGTGGGCGACATCTTGGTGAAGTCGAGATTGGCGGCCGCATATATCGACCCTGAAGGAGACCTTCACCACTCGGCGCTACGCGCTGAAGCTCAACCGACCAAATGTGCTTTTGGAGTCAGGTCGGGAAAATTTCTGGATTTATGATCACCAGAGAGGGATTGAGATCAACCCGGAGAAGATAGAAGCCATCGGCGACTTCCCAGAGCGCACCATGAAGGACATTGAAGCTCAATGGGAAGATAGCCGTAGCAGAGTTCTGTCCAAGTCGGCGAGAGAAGCCTCCCTTTCTTCAAAGTTCTCGGAGGGCCAAAGATCGAAGAAGTTGGAATGGACGAAGAATCTTGCGCCTGCCGAGAGAACAAAGCATATTTGAGCACCAAACCACTCTGAGCCAACCGGTAGAGACCCTATACCTATACACGGCGTCTCCGCGGCGGTGAGCTTCGGCGTTAGTTAGAGAAGAAGACCACATCGAAGCGGTCTACTATGTGGTCCGGATCTTGAGAGCGAGGAGTTGAACTACCCCTTAATCGAAAAGGCGACGCCAGCACTCATCACTACGGCTCGCCGATCACGTCCGTACTTCCAAGCGCACCCTATTCGCGGACAAGCCTTCGATGAAGAAATCCACAGGAAGTCCCACCACATCGGGAAGGATGGTGGCATGGTCGTCGAACTCAGCCCGAATATGATGTTGATTCGAGCGGAGACCACCATAAAAGCATAGCGTTGGCCGACTTCCTCATAGAGTCCACCTCGCCCGGATGGCGGCAGATGACCTAGCTACTCTGCTCAACCCATACCCCACAGGCTGGACGGCCAGGCGCTTCCCCGTCCCGAACACGGAGCCGACTCCCCAGTCGCTTCTTGGTGGGAGTTGAAGGTGGACGGATCCTCAAGTGGCGGGGGCCGAGGCCCGGCGTCGTCTGCCCGGCCAGAGGCGATCCGCGAGGCAGATCCATCGCCTTCAAGTTCCCGCCTCCGAACAATGAGGCCGAATCTGAAGCCCTCATAGGCTGGCTCAGGCGCCCTACTGACAAAAGCCGAGAGTCTAATTGTCTTGGCCGACTCTCGGTTGGTCGTTCATCGAGTTAGCGGCAAGTCACCAAAAGATAAAGGATGGCTCAATACACGAAGATTGTCAAGGACTGCTCCCCACTTCGCCAACTTCAAGATCATCCAAGTCCCTCGCCCTTAGCCGGATGCCTTGTCAAAGCTAGCATCGACCGGTTCCTTGAGTAGCTCCGGACCCATCTTCGAGACACACTTCCCCATTCGGCGCCGGAAGTCCCTTCGATGTCATCTGACCCGACTAGCCGGAATCACGTTGGCGGACCCTTTCATCCAACTCTTGGGTAGGCTCCTTACCCAGGCAGGCGAAGAGTTTCGCGAGAGGGCCCGCCGCTACCTCATGATCGGCGGCCAGCTCTATCGGTTCGTCCTACCTACAACAGCGGGGTGGGGCCCTATCTCCGGTGCCTCAGGCCAAGATTATGTTCTAAGGAAATCCACGGGGGCACCCAAACCACCGGGGGCAAGAACTCTTGCCGAGAAGATTATCGCCAAGGATATTCTTGTAGACCATGGCCGAGCTCGTGACTCGTCTCAAATGCAAAAATGTCAATTCTTCCAGAGATTCCTAGAGCGCCCACGAACTCACTTCTATCTTATTACTCCCTTTAAGCCCAATGGGGAATTTGGATATCTTGGGGCAGCTCCCCATTGCCTCGAGGCGGCGTAAATTCTTGATAGTCGCATCGACTACTTCACCAAATGGATCGAGGCCGAGCCTTTGGCGAAGATTGGGGAGACCAACATCACCGTTTAAGCGGAAGTCGATCGTGTATGTCGTTTTGGCGTCCCAGCTCATTCATCACCGACAATGGCACCCGGTTCAGCGGAGGATTCCAAGATTTTGTGAAGAATGGGAGATCAAGCTCAAGTTAAACGGTGTAGCCCACCCAAGTGCAGCGGGTGGCGAAGCATAATAAATGCATCCTCAAGCTTTGAGGAAGAAGGTCGACCAAGCACTTTCGGCAATTGGGTTGAAGAACTGCGAAGCATCTTATGGTGCGTCTGGGCGACCAAGAATTCAGCGGAAACCCCATTCATCCGACTTATGGAAGCGCGGTGATCGGTTGAAGTCGGCATGCCCACCATCCGGCTCCAACACTTTGATGAAGAAACAAACTCAGAGGGCGTCGAGGACAGGCTGGACTTGATGGAGGAGATCCGGGCAAGCTCTCTAGCAGACAAGTCGTCAATCAACGGCGGATCGCCCGACATTACAACAGCAAAGTCGGTGAGGAGATTCCAAGTGGGCGACCTAGTCTGAGGAAGGCGACCTTCGACAAGGACACGAGGCAGCGGCAAGTTGGCCCTAGTGGGAGGGACCCTACCGTCCTCGAAGAACCACGTCCGGAACATATCGCCTCGAAGTCCAGATGGGAGAGTCCTACCCCATCCACGGAACATAGAACACCTCGGGAAGTTTTTCAATAAACTAGCATTGTAAATCTCGCTCAAAAGCCATCAATATAAATAGAATTTTTCACGACAATTATCCTTGTCTTAAATGGTACAAGCGTCTTAAATAATCATTTCGTCATGGCGAATCAAAGCGGCCTTCTCGTAGAAAATGGATCATGAAAGTCCAATTTCATCGTCAAGTCGGGGCGGTGCCTTGTTGGAGCAGTTTAGGGGACCCTTCCCACTAGGTGA
This sequence comes from Asparagus setaceus, assembly GCA_012295165.1. Lineage (NCBI taxonomy): Eukaryota > Viridiplantae > Streptophyta > Magnoliopsida > Asparagales > Asparagaceae > Asparagus > Asparagus setaceus. Next base: position 70,293,909 of record CM022702.1, read on the forward strand.
GTCAAGGTCGTCCTACTCTCCTAACACAGTAGGGACATCCCACTCTCTTAGCTTGAGGCAAGGTAACTTCCTTCTTGGGTGTAGTTCGAGGCGACCCTTCTGGCGGGTCGAGTCAAGGAACCCTTCTCCATGCGTCGAGTCAAGGAACCCTTCTCACCTAGTTGAGGCAGGTGACCCAACTTACCTAGTCAGGCGAACCTACCACTCCCACTAAGTCGAGTTGAGGCTTTCCCTCTCGGTTAGGGCGGAGTCAAGGAACCCCTCACCTAGTGTGACGGTGATTCCCACTTGCTCAATTGAGTAACCCTACTAGCCAAGTCAAAGCGGGTTGCCCAACCACGTCAAGTCGAGTCAGGAGCATACCGCTGCTTGAGGAGTCGTAAGCCCATGTGATCCGGACATTAAGACCTAGGCAGCGTAAGTCCTAGAGCCGACCTCTGTGATGCGTCTCTCTGGTCGCCCGGCTCCCCGTGGCGGCTCCGGCTTGCTCTTTGCCTCAAAGCGAGATGGCTCGCGAACATTAAGACCTAGGCGCCCGCGTAAGTCCTAGGCGCCGACCTCGTGGTAGATCCTCCTGAGTCGCCGCTCCCGTGGCCGGCTCGGGCTCTTTGCCTCAAAAGCAGTCGGCTCTGCCAGAACATTAAGACCTGGCGCGTAAGTCCTAGGCGGACCCTACGTGGTTAGTCCTCTGGTCGGCTCCGTGAGCCGGCTCGGGCTTGCTCTTTGCCTCAAAGCGGATCGGCTCTGCGAACATTAAGACCTAGCCCGTGAAGTCCTAGGCGCCCGACCCTCTGTGTCGTCCTCTGGAGTCGCCGGCTCCGTGAGCGGCAGGGCTTGCTCTTTGCCTCAAACGGAGATCGGCTCGCGAACATTAAGACCTAGGCGCACGTAAGTCCTAGGCGACCCTCTGCGTGGTCGTCCTCTCGAGCTCGGCTCCCCGTGAGGCGGCTCGGGCTTGCTCTTTGCCTCAAAGCGGTCGGCTCTGCGAACATTAAGACCTAGAAGCCCGTAAGTCCTGGCGAACCCTCGTGTGGTCGTCCTCGCAGTCGCCCGCTCCCGCGTGAGCGGCTGGGCTTGCTCTTTGCCTCAAAGCAGAGATGGCTCGCGGAACATTAAGACCTAGGCCACGTAAGTCCTAGGCCCTCCTGATTAGTCCTCTAAAGATCTGCCACTATAAGGGCCGACCCGGTTAGCTCCGCACCACGAATTAATCGACAAAGGCGGCGGATAAAGGCGGCCCGTCATGCTAACGCGGTTGACGGCGGGCCGAAGCGACCACCAGCGATTGGCCAATTCAGTAAGCCCACGAGGGCCGACCGTTCTGGTCTACTTATGTTCATTGTAAGCCCCACGGGGACCCGTTCGGTCTACTTATGTTCATTGTAAGCCCCACGGGGGCGACCGTTCGGTCTCCTTATGTTCATAGTAAGCCCCACGGGGGCCGACCCATTCCGGTCTACTTATGTTCATTGTAAGCCCCGAGGGGCCGACTTGTTTTCGATCCACTTACCATGTTTATTATAGGCCTCCGAGGCGACAAGCTTTCAAAAAAAAAATAAGGAGACATAAATGAATCGAATAAACAACCATCCATGGAATCGACCTTTCATTAATATTCCAAGCAAAGCTTTACAATAAGCTGCGTCCGAAATACCAAAATAAAAGAAAAATTAAAACTACAAGCCTAGATATACATCCTAATAGTCATTTATCGCCTCGGTGTCTTCGCCTTTCCGTCGCGTCCTCTGCTCACCTCGTCTAAGCCAGTGAAGTACTACCAAAGGATTTTGGGTGCGGACCCCATGGCTCCATATCGGCACAATAAATCGAATCCATGGATGTAAACAAAGCGACCTTTCTTGAGATACACTTGACACACCCATCTCTTCTTGAAATAGATCGGCAGCGATCACGAACCGTGCCCCAATTCTTGGATCTGAGCGAGGGTTTTCCCCTTTCTTCGCGAGATGGCCGGAACTACCGCCCGGCTCGTGGAAAACCGAAAATGGTGAACTTCGGGAGAGAATCCACTCCACCCCAACCATCTCAACAAAACTCACCAGCTCCTTTTGCGATCAGCGGAGAGGATTGAAGCCCCTCTCTCGGCGCGCCGCTTGAGCGAAAGCAATCCGGTGTACCCTCGTACTAGGCGAAGAGGAGTAGCCAAAAGCCCGGCGCGTCGACCACGTCCCATCAATGGAGCGTTCGGTTCCCTCTCGAGCGGTTTCACGAAAGCTCTTACTGTTTCACTTGGACTCGTTTCCAACCGACTCAGCGAAAGGGCCAGCTGATATGGTCATAACCACTAACCGGTGTCGATGAGAGAAGCCAGCGCTAATCACGGGCCGGGCGCTTGTTTACCAATGAGAACCGACACGAACCTCCACACCCAACCCACCGAGGCGCCTGCATTTACCGACCACTGTCATGATCCCTAGGCGGCTATCGCCATAGCCGGCCAGCGAGCGATGCAGTCGGCCCATCGACAACCCTCTCCCGTGACGGCGGTAGCGGTCGTCGCCGACCAATTGACCACCTCGTAACTATTCCCGTCGCTCGTCCCCGGACGACATGGGGCGACTAGCTATCACCCTCCAACCGCTAGCCCGTTCGGACGGCGAAGGCGGTGTTAGTCGTCCTTCCAACCCGTCGCCCCTTCGACCCCTTCCTACAAGTTCCGAGCCCTCCAAACAATGTGGAGCGAATCGGGCCTAACCTTCGGCCACTCATCCTCTAGAAGCGGCATGGCTCCCAATCGTCGCCCTCGGCGAATCATCCCAAGGGGCGCCCTAAGGGGCAGTGGCCAGTCCCGGCGGCTCCCCTTCTCTCACCTGCGTGGTTCTCTCACTCAAGCGGCGGCCACCACGATGCTCCGAACCCATCAACATCACATTAAATGCACAGCCCCTTAATTCCCCATCTCTCACGATTATTTAAGACACCTCGGACCCATGCGGCTGGTAGCCGCCAATCCCATCCCATTAATGGCGAATAGACCACACCAACCCTCGGTCGCCCAATTTGACATGCAGGCCGGCCACTCTAGCGGAGGGATGTTCACCAATCCTCGGCTCCACACGTGGAGGGAGAGTGACTCACCGGTGGTTCCCAAACTAATGGAAGAGCGGAAATACCCCCTAACCCTAAAGAAGCGTGAGCAACTAACAAGGTAAGCAATCTTCTCCAGTGAATTCCGCTCCACAGGATTATCACACATTACCTTGACCGTCGGAACCACCGGATCCTTCCGCTTCCAGGTCCTTCTTGTTGTTGTGAACCAACCCTTGATCGGCCGTCATTGGGCTTTACGCTTCTTAAAACAAAGGGTTGTTGTGATTATATACATACGCATAACCTCTGAAGCAAAGATGGCTACAATCATGCGTAGGTTAGAAGCTTTAGAAGTCAAAGCGAGCTCGACTCAAATCAACCAAGTTTCGAAATTGCCCTAGAGGGGTGAATAGGGCAATATGCTAATCTAATCCAATTAATGCCAATTAAAACTAATTAACAAATTATATCCTAGCAAGAATGATATTCAATAAGATTATATGCAAGGATATGTAAGCAATACTAAATAAAATAGTGGATGAAATGATCAATAAAATTACGAAATAGGCAGCAAACAACGCCAAAAACACAAACAAACGATATGATCACGAGTTCGTCCCCACGACCTCGCTCGCTCCTCCTCGCCTCGAGGAGATCTCCACTATCACAACCGGTTTTCTACGCCACCAATAACGTTGACAACGCTTACACATTCGGTTTTCTAGCTCACCGAAAACTTTACAATCTCTCACACCAATCACACACCTCACCCGTGCCGGTCTCAAGCCAGTATTTCCCTCAAGTGCTCGGATTTACTACCTCCCTAGGCTTTACTACCACGCCACTCCTCTTGGGACAACCCCGCTCTCACCGCACACTTCTCTCTGTCCTTGTGTATTACAATGTGAGTCCTCAAAGAAGCTCAAGAATATAAATTTTGTTCTCTACAATGGATGAGAACTCAATGTAGCTCACTCACTAAGTCACACTACCCACAACTCAAATTATACAATGTATGCAAATACTATAAGCTCAATGGTTGTGTGTGTAGACAAAGAGAAATAATCAAAACTAAACTCAAATAAATTCTAGCTTATGGAAATTAAAATCAAACATATAAATCGCTAGATATGAGTTTAGTCTCTAGATGACAAGAGAGAAGGAGAAGAGTTGAATGCTCAAACACCAAAGGATGATCTCCTCAAGCTCTTGTGAAAGTTTCTTCACAAACTAAACTTTCAAACAAACTAAACAAACACTTAAACTCCTCAAAAATGTGTTTAAAACCTTCTTGATTATTACTGAAATAAATGAGGGCATGGGGTATATATAGGATGAAGAGGCAAAGCCTAAAACCCAAGAAAATCTCAGCAAAACGCTCAAAAATAAAAACTAGCCGTTACGTTATAGGCTGAAAAGACCAAAACCCCAAAATCCAGCATTCTGGAAATTTATATATCTGGTTTTGTAAAATCAATTAAAAATAGTAAATCAACTCCAAAAATCATGAAATGTTGAGAGAAGTTTCTAAACATGTATATGAACATGTTAGAGAAATAATTTCTAAAATATCACTTCCCATTTGTGATAAATAATTATTTTAGTACAGATATTTTAGATTCTGAAAAACTGCTAAAATGCTTGATATTGTAAAATCAATTTGACACAGTAAATCAACTCCAAATATTATGAAATATTTAGGTAAGGTTATAAAGATATATATAAACATGTTACAAAAAGAATTTCTGAAATATCACTTCCCATTTGTGAGAAATAATTATTTGAACACAAATAAATAGTTTCTAAAAACTGCTGAAAACTTCTTTTGTAAACTCAATTGAAAATAACAAAACAACTCCAAAATTAGTAAAAATGGGAAAATGTTTGTATATATAAAGATAAACATGTAAACGAAGAAAATTTTCAAATTGCATTTTCCAATTGTTAAAACTCAATTGTTTTGTAAAAACATGAAAAATACGATATGTGAAAAGCATGATTTTGAACATGAACAAGTATTGAGATCTTGTGATTTGGTTTATGGAATTTATATAAGATATAAATTAATGTGATAAAATCAATGAACCATGGATACAATAAATTCTCAATTTTAACTTGTTTTGCAATAGAAACAAAAAGTGTGTATGCGTGCATGTTCGTGCATGTTTGAATTTGTTAAATCTCATCGTTTATCAAAAGTATCAAAATACGAAAATGTGTGAGTGTGTTATCCCAATAACTTTAAATGTTATCTAACTTGCTACTAGCCTACATTAAGTACTAGAGAGAAATAAAGAATTGCAAATATCTCACTCATGTAAGTACAATATCTTGAAGTTGATATTTGCTTGAATCTTGATGAAGCTTTTGAATATTATTTTTGGCTCTTGATAGCTTTGCTTCACCAATTTTCCTCCACCTCCTAGATATCATCATTGTAGCTTCATGTTCCATCCAATCCTCCAATGGATATGATCGTGTAGGCGCAAGTCCATCCAACCTCCAACACCTTGTTTGCCTAGAATAAACATGAAAACACAAACACTAGACAAACGAGATTAGTTATAAATTATTTGTTAAAACATCATCAAAACCAAGGAACTAACAATCTCCTTTTGATGATGACAAACAACTACACAAAGAGAATATGCAATAAGGTACAATACTCTTAAACATGAATATACTCACATTTTTCTCCCCTTTGGCAACATCAAAAGTGGGGAAAAATAAAAAGAATGAAGAGAAGGCTCCCCTTCCTATAAGCATGGTGAGTATAAAATAAAAATATAAATAGGGATTGCTCCCCTATCAAAATGCCATATAACATATGCAATGGATGATCATGGCAAACATATATATGTGAGTAAACATACTAAATATCACTCACATAGACTATGAGAGCACACATGGATATCAATATGAAAAAGTGTGTCTCAATAGACAAAATCATGTGAAAATAGATTTATGAAATCAAAAGAAAGTAAAACATGAGAATCATGCAAAAGTTTTCAAATGAAAATAAATCACTCAAATGAAATCATAAATCACAATTTAAATCACAAAACCAAAAACAATAAAAATTTACCATATTTGACAATAAGAGAGGTACTCAAATCAAGCAAATATTTGAATAAGAATACTCAAATCACTTCTTATAAAACAATCTCTTGGCAAGGGAAACATGCCAAAAATAATGTCGAACTATTATGTGTTTTATCCACAATGATCAAAAGGAAATATGCTTAGGATAAAACAAACGGTAATAAACTTGGAGTACATTCGACAAGAGAACAAATAAGATTGTTTCAACCCATGTGAATACCGGTAAACATAAATAATACATTCGGAGGTTGCTAAAAATAAGGTATGCTCAAAAATAATGTTTGATCAATAAAAGACATATTCTTTGTAAATTTGATCAAACCACACAAGGAATACATTATAAAGCATAAGAATGATGATCCATAAGCTCAAACATGTAAATATCATCATAAAGGTGTTTTATAATGAATTCAAAAGTATAAGCACATTGATCATACCAAAACTACATAGTTCAACACCAATCCTTCAAGACATATAATAATCATGAACTATGGTTTTAAAATCTAAAATAGATCATATTTTCTTTTTAATAAAAGCAAGAGAGGTGAGCACTTCAAGCTCTTGAAACTAATTTCAACCCTATAAATTTTAGCCCAGAAACATGATTTGGGAAATAAACACTCAAGAAATCCGGGGGGTTGTTCAAACATAAACCTCTCATGTAAAACCAAAATTAATAAATGAAAACAAAGGAATTGACAAAAAAAATTCAAAGCACGTTTTTCAAAACCAAGAAATAAAAAATAAAAGATACTAAAAATCTTGGTTTAAAAATCAAATATGTTTTGGCACCCAAATATTTTGGTGCGGATTGTTTAGGGACATGACCCTATCTTTTAAGCTCAATTTCCTAGGGTTATGATCCCTTTGAGATATGGTGCACGTATCCGGTCATAGCAATAATCACTCAAATGACCCTTCCGATTGCAATGTGTGCAATGAAAGAGGCGCATTTGTATATATTGATCTTTGGCTTGTGCACGTGAATCATTTGCAAACATGGATGGTCTTTTAAAAGCTTTTTGCAAATGAGAAACATCATCAAACAAAAGTGGTCTTTTTGGAACATTTTGCAATTTAGAAACTTTTTGTAAATCAAGACAAAATTGTGCAAGATGTCCAAACCTACCACAAACATCACACTTAAATTTTTGTGGTCTTCTAACAACATTTGGCAAATGTGAAACCCTTTTCAAATCAAAATAAAATTTTACCAAATGTCCAAAACGACCACATATATCACATTTATACACACGTGCATTCTTATGATGAGCATGGTGAATATGTGCATGTGTATATGTATGACATGATGAATCTTGATGGGATGCACAAGGAACATTGGATTTTATGGGTTTATGTGCATCATAGAAAAATTTAGCTAAATGGCCTTTATGACCACAAATTGAACACTTGTGAATTTTACTATATATGTGTGCATGATGTACGGTTGATTTGGAAGCATTTGTACAAGACTTAGCACACATATCCATAAGATTCTTATGATTGATAATGCATGTATTAAGAGTTGAATCTATAGATGAAATGCGATTTTTAATGTTATTCAACTCATCATTATGCACAAATGCATTGGAAATAGAAGTAGATGAAACATGTTCAATTTTAAATGAATTAAACTCATTTCTAATAGTTTCTACTTCTATCATGGCATTGTCTTTCTCATGAGTTAAGTTAGCAATATCAATTTTCAATTGATTTTTTCCAAATTTAACATATCATTGTTCTCTTTAAGTGTAACATTTTCTTGAGCTATGATATCAAATTCGAAGCTAACTTCTCATGATCGGATTTTAAATTATCATGCTTGCTTTTAGATCAATAAAATTTTTATGCAATTTGTTGTAGGCATGCAACAATTTTTCACTAGCACAAGCGAGTTCATCAAAAGATAAGTCACTATCGGAGTTAGACTCGATACCACACTAGGGCTATCACCTAGTGGATGTGCATGATGATGATGATGCTCCAACCTTGCTTGAAGTCGATTCCGCCAATGCCAATCTTCTCCAAGTCACCTTGATGTGCTTCTATAAATTTCCATAATTTATAAGCACTATCAAAATGAGCAAGTTTGTTAGAAATAGAATGATCAAAAGCATTAAGCAAAATTCTAACAAAATCTTGTTCATAATAAACAATCTTTTATCATTTGTGCTCCATTTAGATTTATCCAAGTTGGGCACAACATATGCACATTCAATGATTTTTCATATATCTATATGTTTAGATCTAGCAAATAATTTAAATCTAAACATCCATTGTGCATAAGGAAAATCATTAAACAAAGGAGCAACATGTGGATCATAGCCTAAACAAGGTGCACAACGCATATCCATAATAAATATATTATGCAAGCAATATATATAAAAATCACAAAACTAGATTAGCAATATACTAACTTGGATCCTTGACTCTAGGTTGTTAAGCCTCTAATCAAAGAGCACCAAGCTCTGATACCAATTGAAATTGCCCTAGAGGGGGTGAATAGGGCAATATGCTAATCTAATCCGAATTAATGCCAATTAAAACTAATTAACAAATTATATCCTAGCAAGAATGATATTCAATAAGATTATATGCAAGGATATGTAAGCAATACTAAATAAAATAGTGGATGAAATGATCAATAAAATTGGCGAAATAGGCAATAAGCACAAATATGAACGCCAAACACAAACAAGCGATATGATCACGGAGTTCGTCCCCACGACCTACGCCTCCGCCTCGCCGAGGAGATCTCCACTATCACAACCGGTTTTCCACCCGAATAACGTTGACAACGTCTACACATTCTTTTCTAGCTCACCGAAAACTTTACAATCTCTCACAATTGCAATCACACAACCTCACCCTCTAAGTGCGGTCTCAAGCCCGTATTTCCTGCCGGATTTACTACCTCTCCCTAGGCTTTACTACCGACGCCACTCCTCTTGGGACAACCCCTCTCACCAAGCACTCTCTCTGTCCTTGTGTATTACAATGTGAGTCCTCACAAGAAGCTCATAAATATAAATTTTGTTCTCTACAATGGATGAGAACTCAATGTAGCTCACTCACTAAGTCACACTACCCACAACTCAAATTATACAATGTATGCAAATACTATAAGCTCAATGGTTGTGTGTGTGTAGAAATAATCAAAACTAAACTCAAATAAATTCTAGCTTATGGAAATTAAAATCAAACATATAAATCGCTAGATATGAGTTTAGAAAAACTTCTCTAGATGACAAGAGAGAAGGAGAAGAGTTGAATGCTCAAACACCAAAGGATGATCTCCTCAAGCTCTTGTGAAAGTTTCTTCACAAACTAAACTTTCAAACAAACTAAACAAACACTTAAACTCCTCAAAAATGTGTTTAAAACCTTCTTGATTATTACTGAAATAAATGAGGGCATGGGGTATATATAGGATGAAGAGGCAAAGCCTAAAACCCAAGAAAATCTCAGCAAAAACGCTCAAAAATAAAAACTAGCCGTTACTAGCCGTTATAGGCTGAAAAGACCAAAATACCCCAAAATCCAGCATTCTGGAAATTTATATATCTGGTTTTGTAAAATCAATTAAAAATAGTAAATCAACTCCAAAAATCATGAAATGTTGAGAGAAGTTTCTAAACATGTATATGAACATGTTAGAGAAATAATTTCTAAAATATCACTTCCCATTTGTGATAAATAATTATTTTAGTACAGATATTTTAGATTCTGAAAAACTGCTAAAATGCTTGATATTGTAAAATCAATTTGACACAGTAAATCAACTCCAAATATTATGAAATATTTAGGTAAGGTTATAAAGATATATATAAACATGTTACAAAAAGAATTTCTGAAATATCACTTCCCATTTGTGAGAAATAATTATTTGAACACAAATAAATAGTTTCTAAAAACTGCTGAAAACTTCTTTTGTAAACTCAATTGAAAATAACAAAACAACTCCAAAATTAGTAAAAATTGGGAAAATGTTTGTATATATAAAGATAAACATGTAAACGAAGAAAATTTTCAAATTGCATTTTCCAATTGTTAAAACTCAATTGTTTTGTAAAAACATGAAAAATACGATATGTGAAAAGCATGATTTTGAACATGAACAAGTATTGAGATCTTGTGATTTGGTTTATGGAATTTATATAAGATATAAATTAATGTGATAAAATCAATGAACCATGGATACAATAAATTCTCAATTTTAACTTGTTTTGCAATAGAAACAAAAAGTGTGTATGCATGTTAGGTGCATGTTTGAATTTGTTAAATCTCATCGTTTATCAAAAGTATCAAAATCATGAGTATTGAAAATGTGTGAGTGTGTTATCCCAATAACTTTAAATGTTATCTAACTTGCTACTAGCCTACATTAAGTACTAGAGAAATAAAGAATTGCAAATATCTCACTCATGTAAGTACAATATCTTGAAGTTGATATTTGCTTGAATCTTGATGAAGCTTTTGAATATTATTTTTGGCTCTTGGTAGCTTTGCTTCACCAATTTTCCTCCACCTCCTAGATATCATCATTGTAGCTTCATGTTCCATCCAATCCTCCAATGGATATGATCGTGTAGGCGCAAGTCCATCCAACCTCCAACACCTTGTTTGCCTAGAATAAACATGAAAACACAAACACTAGACAAACGAGATTAGTTATAAATTGTTTGTTAAAACATCATCAAAACCAAGGAACTAACAGTTTCTGCCTCAGGTTGTCATAACTGTCTGTCTCCATCTCATGTTTCAGAGGAATGTCCTCTTTTAGGATCCGGTCAGCCACTAATGTAGGATCGTTGATCTAACTCAATGAAACACACTAAACACTAGAAGGGGGGTGAATAGTGTTTTATAAAAATTGCAAAGTAGATTATAAATTGCAAGGAAAGAATAGCAACAATCTCAGAAATTGAACATCACAAACACAAGAGATTTATCTTGGTTCCACCTCCGGTGTACATCCAGTCCCAAGCAAATCCCGCGAGAGTTTCCACTATGATTTTGAAACCTTACAAAATCAAAGGCAAACCTGTCCAATTTGCAAGCCCATGCAATTGCAACACCAATTGACAAGACCATGCCAATTGTAAATAATCTCTTCACCAAGAGATCGCACCTCTCAAACAGAGAAACTTCCTTTAAATAAAAGTACAAAACTTCTATAAGCCTTGAAGTGGATGTGAATGTGATTCTCACTATGGCTATAGGTTTTACTCTCTGAAATATGCCTAAATAATTAGTAGGAAATGATCAAGAACATAGGCTATTTCAGAACTCTAACTCTTAGGCAAAATCTGAATTTTTGGCCTCTTGAATTTGCACAAAGTTTGATCTTATAAGTGCAAAACTTCTTTTTTGTTTTCTGACGTTTTTCTCTATTTATAGCTCTTGAAAAGACAAGTTTTCAAACCCTAAAAACATACACAACAGCTATAAAACTGTCAAGTATTCAAATTTCAAGCAATCGGAAAAGCTGTCTTTGTAGTGACTATAACTCATAGTAGTCGACTACTCGAGATCAAAGCAGTTACGTGAAGTCAGATAATTTCTTAGTAGTCGACTACTTTGGTCATTAGTCGACTACTATGACTATTAGTCTACTACTCTGACTATTAGTCTACTACTCTGTAAAATACAGAAACTTATATTTTTGACCTGTGTGCATGTAGTCGACTATAAAACCTATTGGTCGACTACTAAGGGGTCAATATGAGATATATGAACTATTTAAGACTTATTCTTTATCTATAAACTTTAATGGTTAACATAGGGAATTTATATTGTTAAACTCTAATGTGTGTGAATGTGTTGTGAGTGATCAAGGCTTGTACAATAATTCTAAGCAAAGAAAATGTAAAATTACATTTTGACAATTCGTATATCTTCTTCTTTGCTTCATATTGCCTTGAACTCATCTTATGTCTTGAGTATCTCTTTGAATATTATTGTTGATTTAGCTCTAATCTTGCAAAACAAATGTTAGCACATAATACACACAATATGTAATATTTGTTATCATCAAAACAATCATATCTTGGGGTCAAGATTCCTAACATTCTCCCCTTTTGATGATGACAAATATATTTTGTTAATATATATATGAAAAATTTTTAATCCCCAGTATGAAATTATTAATTAAAAATCTTTTACTCCCCACGCATCAAAGCATTAAAAGCGCATCAAAGCATTAGTAAAATTTAAATTTAAAATTTTTCTATATATCTCCCCTTTGTCATTAGCAAAAATAATATATGCATATCTTGTATCCTTTCCATTTTTAGAGTACCGAAAAATAATCATGTAAGTATAGGTACCCTTTTATTTAGATTCAAAAGATTAGCCTTTAGGAATCCAAATCCACGAGGAATTTGGTTTCCATCTATTAATATAAACATAATTTTTAGAATTGCATATGTTTTTCTTAAAATTTGTAATATACACATTTCTATCATGTAAGCAAGTATCTTTAGGTACCCAAATGAACATAGATTTCATATGTAAAGATATTTTATGACATGATGCATAATGTGTCCTATTATCATATTCATTTTTCTTATGAACATATCCTAATCCAAACTTTTGATTAGAAGACTTTTGAAAATATAATAAATTAGTCAAGTCTTCTTTACCTTTGTTAAATTTGTTAATATTTAAAGATAACTCTTCATTTTTAACTTTAAATGAACCTATTTCTTTATCTAAATCTGAAATCTGAGTTATCAAATTATTACATCAGATTTTAGATAAATACTAGTCAATGATTTATTTTGAAAATAAATTATTATTTAGTTCATTTAAATTTTCAACTTGTGAAGAATTTGAAGTCACTAATTCTAAGTTTAATTTTTCATTTTCATTTTTCAATAACTTATAATTAGACTTCAAATCCTTAAATTTAACATAAAATTCATTGAATGCTTCTAATAATTCTTCATTATTAATATTATTGCATACCTCATCTTCTTGTGCCATGAAGCACATGTGGCGGATTCCTCTTTTGTTCTTCTTCTTCTTGAAGAGGATGCATCGCTATCATCCCATGTCATTGCCAAAGCCTTCTTCTTCTTATCTTTTAACTTGTTGAACTTTGACTTTGACTTTAGAAGAGGACAATCCTTTTCATGTGTCCGGCTTATTACATTCATAACATATAAAATTATTGTTAGTATCTTTAATCTTTTATACTTACTTTGTATGAGGAACTTTTGAATTTTCTTGAGAGCATCAATGTCTTCATCATCTCCATCGATTCTTCATTGTCGGAAGATGTATTGAAGACAAGAATTTTCTTCTCTGGTTGTTCTATTTCTCTTCTATCTTGAAGTTGTACTTCATATGCCATTAGATTCCCAACGAGATCTTCTAGAGTAAGTGTTGAGAGATCATTGGCTTCTTCAATTCGGTCATCTTTTTCTCCCATTCGGTGTGAGTGCACAAAGAACTTTTCTCACCATCTCCAATTGTGTATATTCTTTTCCATGTCCAATTAATGAGTTGGTGATGTCGGTGAATCTTGTGATCATTTAGGTGATCGTCTCATGTTCTTTCATTTTGAATAACTTAAACACATTGCACAAGAACGAGAGATTTTAGATTCTTTAACTTTATTTTTACCTTCGTGTGTTACCTCTAATGTATGCCAAATTTGATGTCTTGATGTAGCGGTAGACACTTTCGATTGAATGGATTCTTGTCCAAGGCACAAAATAAAGCATTCATGGCCTTTGAGTTGAGATTCACATTTGCCTTTTCAACAATTGTCCATTCGAGTATGGAGTGGTTGGTCTAGGAATTTCGGACTTCGACTACATTCCATAATTCATATCCAAGAGATTGAAGGTAGATCTTCATTCGGCACTTCGATAATTGTAATTCGTGCCATCGAATAGTGGTGGTCGTTGTGGAATGTCCTTCCTTGAATTGTGATGTATTTAGATGCCATCTTTCAACCTTGCTCGATACCAAATGTAGGATCGTTGATCTAACTCAATGAAACACACTAAACACTAGAAGGGGGTGAATAGTGTTTTATAAAAATTGCAAAGTAGATTATAAATTGCAAGGAAAGAATAGCAACAATCTCAGAAATGAACATCACAAACACAAGAGATTTATCTTCCACCTCCGGTGTACATCCGGTCCCCAAGCAAATCCGCTTGAGAGTTTCCACTATGATTTTGAAACCTTACAAAATCAAAGGCAAACCTGTCCAATTTGCAAGCCCATGCAATTGCAACACCAATTGACAAGACCATGCCAATTGTAAATAATCTCTTCACCAAGAGATCGCACCTCTCAAACAGAGAAACTTCCTTTAAATAAAAGTACAAAACTTCTATAAGCCTTGAAGTGGATGTGAATGTGATTCTCACTATGGCTATAGGTTTTACTCTCTGAAATATGCCTAAATAATTAGTAGGAAATGATCAAGAACATAGGCTATTTGAACTCTAACTCTTAGGCAAAATCTGAATTTTTGGCCTCTTGAATTTGCACAAAGTTTGATCTTATAAGTGCAAAACTTCTTTTTGTTTTGACGTTTTTCTATTTATAGCTCTTGAAAAGACAAGTTTTCAAACCCTAAAACATACACCTTAACTGCGTAAGTATTCAAATTTCAAGCGGTCCCGGAAAAGCTGTCTTTGTAGTGACTATAACTCATAGTATGCGACTACTCGAGAATCAAAAGCATTACGTGAAGTCGGATAATTTCTTAGTAGTCGACTACTTTGGTCATTAGTCGACTACTATGACTATTAGTCTACTACTCGACTATTAGTCTACTACTCGTAAAATCTGAGAAACTTATATTTTTGACTGTGTATGCATGTAGCTATATAAAACCTATTGGTTACTACTAAAGAGTCAATATGAGATATATGAACTATTTAAGACTTATTCTTTATCTATAAACTTTAATGGTTAACATAGAATTTATATTGTTAAACTCTAATGTGTGTGAATGTGTTGTGAGTGATCAAGGCTTGTACAATAATTCTAAGCAAAGAAAATGTAAAATTACATTTTGACAATTACGTATATCTTCTTCTTTGCTTCATATTGCCTTGAACTCATCTTATGTCTTGAGTATCTCTTTGAATATTATTGTTGATTTAGCTCTAATATTGCAAAACAAATGTTAGCACATAATACACACAATATGTAATATTTGTTATCATCAAAACAATCATATCTTGGGGTCAAGATTCCTAACAACTAGGTCGGATAAACGCATTTTCAAAGATCCTGAATGATCCATTTTCTCCAACCTACAATCCGGGTTGGAGAAATCATCCAAATTTCACTCTTCAACCCAACAATTTCTAGGGCAATACGGTTCCTCCTAATTTTCAACAACCAAATCATCATTTCAAAATCAGTCTCCTCATCACCAATCCGCAAATCACACCTCAAATTGTCGATCATGATAAACGCTTAATGTTCGAAAAGGGTCTAGAAACTTTGATTAAAACCTCTACACGCACTACGAACTTATTGACTCAAACATCGCGTTGAATTCCTTCATGCAATCAACCGGGCAAATCCTCACTTCCAACACTCAAGCCATAGCTAGGTTAGAAACCCAACTTGGTCAACTAGCTAATGCCATGAGTGAGAGAGAAAGGAACTTTTAGAGTCAGCCGGTGCTGCAAGAAGGACACGGGATCAAGTTCAACCTACAGTGAAGTGAATGCAATCCATTCACTACTGATTAGTAAACAGTCGATAATCGAGGTTAGAATGCCTCTAAGTGAAACCCTTGAACCGAACAAATTCTCTCTCCATATCTCTACTCGAAATCACACCCTTCGATGACCGAGAACACGAACGAACCGAGTCTAATTTTGATCAATTTAAACGGTTGCTCCTTGGGATAGACTCGAGCCTAGGAAGCACTCCTCGGGAGGAGAAAATTCTAGAGACTTTCAAGCGAGTTAATGTCAACATTCCTCTTTTAGATGTCATTGAACAAATTCCTTCTTATGCCAAATTTTAAAGGAATTATGTACCAAAAGAGGCAAATAAATGTTCCAACGAAAGTCTTTCTGCTTGATATCGGTGAAGTCCTCTCAAAGTCGTACCATTGAAACATAAGGATCGAGGTTGTCCTACCATCTCATGTATCATTGGTAATACTCATATCGATAAAGCTTTTAGACTTAGGGGCCGTGTCAACTTGCTTCCGTATTCGATCTACCAACAACTAGGTGTCGGGGAACTCAAGACTAGATGTACACTTCGATTAGGCGATAGATCATTAAGGTCCCTATGGGTGAAATAACAGATGTATTGGTAAAGGTTGGAAACTTTATTTTTCTGTTGATTTAGTAGTCACGAAGCATAGCCGTTTCCATCAGACGGAATACAGTGATCTTAGGAAGACCGTTCTTAGCCACTTCTAATGCTCTCATCAAGCTGTAGAACTGGTCACATGAAGGCTGTCTTTTGGGAATCATTGCTGAACTTAATATTTTCAATCCGAGAAATAATATTGATAATCAGATCTTTCGAAATCAATTACATTCAAGAAAGTTCAAAGTAGAGAATGAATCGACCTAAGTTTTGAAATTTTTGGTGAGGAGTGTAAATTTTAGCGACCTCGGGTTTGATTTTTGAGAACAAGGAAGCTGTGTCAAATACATGCATTTGTAATTTAACTTTTGAAGAACTCTTTTCGATGAGCTTAGATTTTTGAAACAGCAATCAAAATGCCAAATTTTCATTAATCAAAAATCTAAGTTCAAAATGCATAACACCAATAATACCTACCTTTATTTCTTTGCAAAAATCACTAAAAACCACGAAATTCTTAGAATTTAAGCACATCGATGATTATATCATTTTGAAATTCTTTAAATTTAGGGTAGAATTTTCAGATAAGGTAGGATTTAATGTAGAATGTGAGCTTCTCATGTTTCATCTCTTATTCTACATTTTTATTTTTGTCTCATAATAATAAAAGAATTTATTCTTCTCTCATGTGAGAGTTTCTTGTTGTTCTTTATTTCAAAAAAAAAAAGACAATAAATTTTTGACTTCACCTTCTCATACCAAAGGTAATTATAGAATTTTTATCATTGTTCGAAGGCCAGAACAAATATAAGTGCTTCCATTCTTATCTGTTTTACTTTGTGCATTATAGAGTTTGCATTGAGGACAATGCAAAATTTAGGTGTGGGGTGGGAATTAGTCATTTTGCACTTTATCTTAGTTATTTTTTCCTCTTTTTCTTACCATTTTTTTCTTTTTATGTCATTTTCCCTCTTTTCATAAAAAAGTCCTTGCCAACTTAATAGAGTTGATTAATAATTGATCTATTTGATAGAATTTAAGTCTTCTAATCCTTAGTTAGTTCTATACTCAAGTTTACCTTTTATGATAACTCCAAATAAATTTCTTAAGAAATAATTTTCAAAGTAGTATACTTTACTTAAGTTTTAACTTAGATTTTTAATTAAAGTAATGAAATTTTGCATGCCTAACTTAGAGTGGAAAATAATTTTTCAAGTTGTCTTGATCAAATATTGTTCAGAATATATATACATATACACATATATATATTATACTAACTTAATAAAAAGAAGAAAAATTTCTCTTAAAATCATTGGTGGTTCTATTTTACTAAGCCTAAGTTGGTGAGTAATTAAGCTAGAAGAGTATTTCTATGCTTAATGACCTAAGCCCAATTGGGTTGGGATTCATTATTTAAAACTAAGCTAAATGGTCACTTAAAGCCGATTAAAAGGAACAAAACCACCAAAAATAAAGTTCAAAAAATAATAAAAATAAAATAAAATAAAATCATACTAACTATGTTTTTATATATAGTTATATTTGTATATGTTCTTGAAAAATTTAAATGGATCAAAAGACTTGAAGTTTGTTTAAAACAAAGAGTTAGCATGTTCTTTTCAAAACTTTTAAATTAAATTTTTGAGTTAAACTTGGTTTTGTATAACTATAATGGAAGGATTTTTAAGAAAATTACATTGGAGTTATGATAAAAATATTTTCTTGAGTATTAACCAACTTCAATTGAAATGTTTGAAGATATCAAATGAATTAATTATTTTATTAACTTCTTTAAATTGGCAAGTTGACTGAATTTTGTGGGTATATTCACACCAAACCCTCGAGGACTACAACTCGTCCACTAGGGTAACCTAGGGGTTTAAAGGCTTGTTGTATCGCTAAATACAACCGCGATTCTACTTGAAAGTGAGTTAGGTTTTCTTTTTATTTTCTTTGCTAGAGGACTAGCAAAAGTTTAGGTGTGGGGTATTTGATTATCACATTTTAATTATATTTTTATACCCTTATTACCTATGTTATATGAATACGATATTACTAATAATTATTTTTATCTTATTTTCGGACTAATAAAGAAATAATGAATAAAAGCCCAAATAACTCAAATTCTCGAATTTCTACCAATTTTGAAGCCCAAATCGAAGACAAACAAAGGCCCAAGATACCAAATTGATCCAGAGAAATTAGTGAAGAAAAATCAAGAAAAGACAAATTAGGTTGGAAACCAATCGGTTGACCAACAGGTTAATAAGGTTGGCTAAGGTTAATATGAATCATTATTGGTTTGCAGCGATTCAGTTAATGGTGGATTTCTCTTCCTTTTTGGCTAAGTTTGATCGATGGTTCACATCAACTCCGTTGGGCTATAGGAATGAATCTTGAGGGTTTTAAGTGTGAAATATTTTATAAAAACTCCATTTGGAGAGGAGGGTTACTCTTAATTGAGAAGACCTTCCAAAATTATAACTTTGTTACACAATAAATGAAATTTTTCACCTTCAATTTCCTTTCTCTTCTCAATCAAAGGAGGATTAGATTAAGATCGGAGTTGTTGGTTTTCCTTTTATTTCTTCTTCTTTCTTGTTCATTTAATTGCTTTGTAGCTTAGATTTACTTTCATGCAATTTAATTTCATGCAATTTACTTTCATGCAATTTACTTTCATGCAATGTATTTAATTCTTGTATTTACTTTCTAGAATAGATTTTTCTTTTCTTTAATTCACCTTGAGGCTAGAACCCTCTAGGGAATTACCCCTTTTAAGTGTGGAGCTAATACTTGTGGGATCCTAGAGATTGTTTGAAACTAGCTAACAAATCCAACTCATTCTTGTGAGATTGAGATAAGCTAAGTGGATCTACTCTAGATTCCTCATATCTTTAATTAATCCTCCATACTTTACATTCTTAATTTTCCTCTTATCCTTATTTTTCATTTGTTGTCTTTCTCCTCTCTTAATTTCTTTTTCTTTTTATTTACACAAATCACAATCACCCTCCTTCTCTCACACTTGTAGGCGTCAAAATGCGCTTATCGGTACCCAAACAAGACTTCGGACGGTGGGGAGTGACAAACGACCCATCAGACTCTTGACCAGGCTGGCGGCGGCGTGGTTCGCAGCAAAGCATAAAGCGAGTCGGCGAACTCATGAAGAGAGTCGAAAAGGCGCCGAAGTCAGCGAAAGCGGCGGCGTCGTGGAAGAAACCCGACGGCGAAGTTCGGCGAAGCGAGTTGACTAAACTCAAGCGCCGGCGAGGCGGAATCAACCGTACTTAGTCCGTCAATGCAAGCGAGTTGTTTGAGCTCGAAAGTTGATCGGATCGGGACTCAAACACAACGGCAACATCAACGGAGGAAAACTAAGCGGAAGGCCAGAAAGTCGGCGGGAAAGCGGCAAAAGCGGCCGGACCTCGACCTTGACCGAGTTACCTCGCCAAGTGGCGAGGTGGCTTCCACTGGTAGAAACCCGGCTCCCGCAAAATTGCATTCAACCAAGTGTAGAAGGCTCGACAAAGTTGGTAGAGTGGCTCAAACAAAGTGGAAACCACCTTATGGCCACACCAACCCCCATTTGTATAAATAGGGGGTCTTCTTGGATGGAGGATTTTTTGACTTCGGCGGACTTTTCTGATTTGGAGGGATTTCAGGTGATTTTCGGGAGTTTGGATTTTTGAAGAGTTCTCGCTGAGATCTACAAGCCGTCAGCATAGCGTTTCAAGCACCGGCACAAGTCCGTTCGACGTCGGATCTACAAATCATGAGTAGCGAACTTCAATTGACTCTGGTCGGTATTGTGATTTCTCTAGTAGATCTCACGCTCGTGATCCTCTCCTTCGTGAGTGTGATCCCGGCGATCCTCTCGCCGTTGAGTGTGATCCCCTCGGTAGCTTTGTTTCCCGTGAAGCGAGCCCTTCACGTCTGTAGTTCGAGCAGGGTTTCCACGGATCGGTGTAGCGGTGGTCCGAGACGAATAAAAGTCCGGCGAGCGAAGAACCCACCTGGCGAGGATCAGTATAATAGAGATCCGGCGTTTGTTGAAAAAGTTGTAATTTTCATTTTCATTTATGCGCCTTAAAATAAAGGCACTTCTTTTGAATTTTGTTGTAGGCCACGAAGGCAATAGCGAATTCAACCACAATGAATAACAAACCGACTTTCACCGCGAACAAGGCTGGCGACCACGGTGGGAGCCAGCGGCTCAACAGAAGCGTCGTCGTGCCTAAGCGGATCCGATCCGGTCATCGAGGAGAGTCGATGCAATTCGACCACGAAGTTCAAGGGCTATCTCTCCTCCTCGTCCGGATCAACTCCTCCTCCCGCAAGTCCAAGATGGTCTCCGCGCAAGGAAGACCCAATCGGCCTCGAATCTGAGGCCGAAAAATCCACCACCAGCGAGCGTCGGGGCTGCGGACAAGGTGGTTCCCGACTAACAACGACCAAATCTTGAGAACCCTATCTTTCGAGTCGATTCCGCTAATGGCGTCGTGACTCTCTCCAAGAGCGCGTCGGAGCGGCGTCGGCGCAAAACAATTAGCCGGGCAAAAGAATCAATGGATGGGGTCGCTATGGCGGATCTAAGATCGAAGGCGAAGTCGAGATCGTAGCCGATTCCTACAGGCAACAAATGAATGGGTCGAGTCAAGCGGAACCGTTCTACACCGAGGCGTATCCGGAGCGCCGCCGCGCTCTCCTCAGCGCCAAGCACGAGCCCGGTGCAACAAGCGCGAGTTGAAGAAAGAGCGGCGAAATTCGTCAACAAATCGGCTAGTTTGGAAACCCAAGTCCGTCGAGGCTTCAACCCGGCGAACCCGGCATCAAGCCCGGCTCCGCCCGGCGGCAACTCCGCTCCGTGCTCAGATCGAGAATTGTGAGCACCTCAACAAAAGTGGTATTGGCCGAAGTTACCTCCGGTGTCGCACAAACTTCCGTGAAGCCAACTCTACGCGCGACCAGCGGGCTTACCGTTAAGGATCGCTAGAGTCCGCTAAAGGAATCATGGGTCACTCGATCTGAGTCGCACCCACAAAGACAAGAGAAACACTGCGGTTGCTGCACCGGGCTTCAAATCGAAGTCAGAGAGCCGTCGAATTCACACTTTCGAAGGGCGTCGCTGACAGTGACTTATGAAAGGCCTATTTTCTCGGAAGGCGGCTCTCATCGGCGATGACAGCGTTATCTGGGAGAAGTCGTGCCAACCACGATAGGTTGCTCGGTATTCATGCAACGAGTTGTACTATCGTCTTTGAAGTCGAGTAAATCGAAGAGGCTGAACCAAACATGCCTTGCTTGTGCTCGGCCCGATCAAAGCGGTGTTATCGAGTGCAAGCTGCGCTAAAGCGACTCGGAAAAAGCATCGGTCTTTGATAGGCTCCGACGCGAATGCGAACCCAAGTCAAGGCGGCTTCATAAGAAGAGGCACCAGGCGATGGTGCCGAGTGTTACCATCAATATGACCAGGCGGAGGGGCGTCCTCCGCGTCGTTCGAGCATCGCAGCGAATGGCTTCGATGCGGTCGGGGCGTGGAAACGACAATTATCGCAAAGATCGAGAGGGATTACCCTCGGATGATGAAGTGTGGGATCTGGCTCCATAATGGCTTAGATAATACAATTTCCATCATAGGACAACCTCGTGGCGTTCATGATCAGCGAACAAGTGTCCCGGATGCTTGAAGAGCCCCTAACCAAGCAAAGGGACAACTTTAAGCGAAATGGGCGGCCATGGCGAGATGAGAAAGCAATGCATGACCAACAGATCCCGCGATAATGAACCGCCAAAGCGAGCCAAGTCGTCATAATAATGTCAACTTAACAAATAGCGACCGGACGGAGAAGGAGGCGAAGCGTAGATGATCGTCTTTGCTTTCGGCAAAATGCTAGCGATAACACCGCTCGTTCCTCCCCAAGTTTACCCGAGCGGAGGCGTAGGGAAATGAGAAAATAAAGACCTCGAGAGCAAAATCAATACTTTGATTTCCGCTCAAGAGGTAAAGAAAACGGGTATACCATGTCCTTACAGGGGAGTGGGAATCAATCCGTATCCAGACAAAATTCACCTCATCAACTTTCGCCGTTTGGCGGAAAGGGATCACCCACTCGGCACTTGATCTACTTCAAGTCTCATCTAGGAGTTATCTCCGACGAGCCCTGATGGTTCGGTCATTCGTTGGCACCCTTCGTGGAGCCGCCGATTGGTACCGCCGTCTCAAACCGAGGAATAGCCTGGGATGATATGGAGACCATGTTTCTCACCAATTTCTTGGCGATGACAGAGGTATCCATGGTCTTTGTTGGGCGAAAGCGAAAACGGAAACGATGGATAACCGTCAAGAGGTTCGAAACAAGGCAATGAATGCCGAGACCGATAAGGAGAAGTTCATTCTCAAACTTGTCACAACAACTTGTCATTGGGCGTGTTGGAAGCAATGGGAGCTGCACGTCCGAGAGACACGAAAAGATTTAAGGATACGCGGAGAGCAAGCCGGCGATTCACGAAAAGGAAGAAGCGGAGAGAGGTCACCCTGGTGGATGCTCACAAGCGAGAACTTTGTCCCCGTGGCAAAAGTAAAGCGCCGACAAAGTCACGTAGGCGCTAATCAAGCGTTCGAGCTGCAACCACAGGCGGTCGCCGCAACGCGTGCACCGACAATCGCGGCCTCAATGGCACCAACAAACTTCGGTCGAAACCATCCGGTTCGAGGTTTCCCAAACTTACTTCGTTCAAGGGCGAGGAAGTTAGAGCATCTTCAAATACCTTACGGAAAATAACAAAATCCGGTTGCCCCAATTGTAAACCAAGAGGAGGCAAACAAGGTTCTGATCCTAGATGCTGCGCTTACCAGGCGGTACATCATCCTACAAAGTTACGCTACCATCTCAAGGACAAGATTCGAGGCCTTGATGCGATGTTGAGTCATTACTCCAAAACCCTCTAAAGAGAAGAAGGTGGGAGCAAATGCGGTCTATAAGCTTGGATCAGTTCCTTGATTGGTTCCAGCCAAGCGCCGGTTGTGAAGGTAGGAATGAAGATGGTGAATGAAGATCCTCACGAACGCGTGAAGAACTCGTCTGCCTACCGGCGACAAGCGGAGAAATCCTTTGGGTCCACCGACTTCTTTGGAAGGCGATCGATGGACTACCTCTTGACCAAAAAGTCCAAGGAAGAGGCAAACTATGCCATCTTTGCCGGCAATTCGAAGAAGACGATGAGGAAGTGGCGACTTTCCGGTTTTACGAAGAAGAGCATGAAGTCTTTGCCACACAAAGTGAACACGAATCTGACTACAAGTATCCAGGAGACTCCAAATCCAAGCGAAAGCTTGGCCGGGCTGGGGTGGCCCGCGACTCTCCTCGTCGCGAGAGAAAGGACAACGTGACAGTACTAAAGAAAGAGCGGTGAAGCAAAGGAGAAGCAACCTCAGGCCGAGGAGCTCAACTCGAAGCGGTCTCGGTTCAATCACCCGATTAGAAGAGACAAACCAGGAAGCTCAACACCCATATAAACCCGGCGTTATGGCCCAATTAGCTAATATTCCATAAGAATCACTCTTCACGGTACATTGCGGTTGTCAAAGGGCAGGAAGCCTTACAAGAGGCTCTAGGCGATTCGAGAGGTCTTTCTCACCCAGATTAAGCGAGTCGAAGAGTCGGCCCAGCAGTGCAACCTTGCGGCTAAACACTTCCCTGCATCACTTTTACAAAGGAGGATATGCGAGGCGAAGGATTCAAAGCACGATAGGCGCTATACTTCACGGGTATATTGGCTCCGGTGGGGTTAGCAGGATCCAGTCGATCCGAGGTTCGGTGTGAGCATCATGCCCTAGCGCCTCATGTATCACCTTGGAATCGCGATAGGCGGCATCAACAAGCCGCGATTTTCTGGATTTAACACCCAGTCTCGGCGCTTGGTAAAATCAGGATAAAGTGCCAATGGGGACTTAAAGTCGAAGTCTGCTATGTGATTGGCGAGACTTCCTATAACTTATTGTTGGAGTTAGACCTTGGATCCGCGGTAGCGTTATAGTCCCATCTACTCTTCATCGGTGTCTCAAATATGTAGACCACGAATAATGAGGTCAAGGCGGTGGTGTGGACAAACAACCGTTTAAGGGGATGGAGAATTATTTCTTGATTCTCTCCTCGGTAATGAGTCGGCGAATCATCGACCCAGAGCAGACGGTGAAGAACGTCTGAGGCCGGGCTTGATTATAGTGGTGGTTTTGTTTTAAATGACATTGTACCCTTGTAATCAATCTTGGCGATGAAGAATCGTCGGATGAACATTATGGTGGCAAATTGCCGATGAATCAATAAATGGCGATTTAGAGTACCCTTTGTCTTTGAATGATGTGATGTGAGGTCTATACAACGATCCAAAGTTGCACTTACCAACTTCGGTCAGCTTGCTTTACACAAGCGTTCCAAGACTCCTTTGGGACAACACTCGTCATCGAAGATCAAATAGTGAAAAGACTTGGTTTACGGAAGAGGAGATGCAATTCCACGAATCATTTCTTAGAAGAAGACGAAGATGACAATGGGCCTATCCTCCACACATTCGGATATAGTCGAAACAGGGTATCATGAAGAAGTGGGGTATAACTTGACACAAGGGAAGGTCTATGTTTTGGGAGGTCTCGAGTCCCTCCTAAGCGACATATGTCCCAAGAGGGAAGCGGATAACTACTATGCATTTAGAAGGGTTGGGATCTGAATCCTCCTCGGAAGATGAATACTGGTGGTTGATTGATAATAATCCACCCGATGAGGGACATTAGTCACGATTCTTCGACTTGGGATTACGACACCGGCCTGGGCTTTCAAGGCTTTAATGTCAAATATGGC
Organism: Asparagus setaceus; assembly: GCA_012295165.1. Taxonomy (NCBI): domain Eukaryota; kingdom Viridiplantae; phylum Streptophyta; class Magnoliopsida; order Asparagales; family Asparagaceae; genus Asparagus; species Asparagus setaceus. The sequence goes on from CM022702.1 coordinate 70,319,231, forward strand.
TTCGGTTGATCCTGCTACTATTGAGGATGATGAAGATATGCTAACATGGGAAGACCCGTGGATCCATCAACTCAAAAGCGGTTGGGGATAGATTCAAACAAAGAGAACCCCCACTAAGGGCGAGGTAGTCGAGTTAATATGGGTGATGAAGAGCATCCTAAGCTCATAAACATCAGCAATACTCTTCCTTCGGAAGAAAAGGAAGAGTTGATTGCCCTAATCAGGGAGTATATCGATGTACTCGCCAAGAGTTGATTATGCTACTATTGAGGGTGATGAAGATATGCCTACATGGGAAGACCCATGGATCCATCAACTCAGAGAGCGGTTTGGGGATAGGTTGAACAAAGGAACCCCACTAAGGATGAGTAGTCGAGTTAATATGGGTGATGAAGAGCATCCCAAACTCATAAACATCGACAATACTCTCCCTTGGGAAGAAAAGGAAGAGTTGATTGCCCTATCGGAGTATATCGATGTATTATACGGAGTTACGAGGACATGCGGGACTTCACGACCTAATGTGGCAACACATGCCTCAACATCAAAGGCGGATATCAAACTGTCAAGCAACGCCAAAGCGGTTTGATCCACAAATCTTGCAGGCAATCGTTGACGAAGTGAAGAAACTCATAGAATCGGGATTCATCAAGGAAATTCAACATCCGGATTGGGTGGCGAATATAGTCCCGGTCACGAAGAAGAATGGTTGATTAGGATGCGTATGGACTCTGAGAGATCGAGCGGCGCTTGCCCAAGCGACTTCCCTCTTCCAATCACCGATGTCATAGTCGACAATACGTGTGGATTTGAAAGAATGTCGTTCATGGATGGTTTCGGGATACAATCGAGATCAAAATGCACCCGATGATGCCAAGCACCTGTTGAGCGCCCATCGGTATATATTGTTACCGATCATGCGTTGATTCGAAAAATCTTTGGCGCCGCGTACCGGCGGCGATGCGAAAATTTTCGGGACCATCTCGGGAAAAGCGGTCGAATGCTCGTCGGCGACTTGGTATTGAAAAGCCATGACAAAGGAGATCACATTAAAGATCTTAGAATGGTATTGAGCTCATGCGGACTCATCGACTAAAGATGAACCTGCCAAATCCTTCCTTGGGATGTCGGTGGCAAGTTCCTGCCCGTCGTCACCGACAAAGGAATCCCGTCGATCGACAAAGTGAAGGCAATTCAAGAGTTGCAACCTCAGAAATGCGAGAGAACTTCGGGGGTTACAAGGCGATTGGCGTACATCCGGCCGGTTCATATCGAACCTATTTGGGAAGTGCCAACCGTTCTCTAAGTTGAACAAGAAGAGGCGTGTCGTTTATTTGGGACAACGCTTTGTCAAAAGCTTCGAAGAGATCAAATCATATCTCTAAACCTCCTGTTCTTGTTGCACATGTCCGGAAAACCGTTTACGATTTCACGTCAAGGCAGCGGATCACTCGTTAAGCGCCTTACTGTATGGGGCGGCGGCGGTATCCGCGAATGGCGATGTATTACGGCCGAACACTAGTGGTCTTTGAGTCTCGATACCCAATGGTGGCGGTGCCTTGCATTAGTGTTAGCGATTGAAAAAATGACGGCACTATTTAGTCGGACGGGCGATTTATGTTATCTCTAGCGTAAATCCGGTCCGAATATTTATGACCAGTAGGCCTCAATGAGTTGGCGTTTGGCGAAATGGGCCTTGCTCTTGTCCCATATGACTTGCACTTCAAACAACAAAAGTCGGTCAAAGGGCGGGCTATTTGCGATCTCTTGAACATGACGAACCAGCGGAGCGGTTGAGCTATATGATGATCTTCGGATGAAGTTGAAGTCAACACTACATCGCACCAACAAATATGGCGATTGTATTTTGGCCAACTTCGGGCCACTAATGTGGCAAGTACCCCGGATGTTCTAAAATCTCATTTGGAGTCGGAGTTGTCTTGATTTCCAGGAATCATGTCATGCCCGTGTTATTAGCTCAGAACCTTGTTCCAATAGCGTGGCGAATACAGCGTTACTTATTGGACTTAGCTTGCCAGGCTGGGGTCGGTATCTCGAAGCATCTGGCGATTCTGGCCGATAGTCGGCCGGTCTGCGGAGACTCTGGTCGAGAAATCGGATCTAATTCCTTATCATCGGTAGCAATCGAAATGGCGGACTTCGTTGACAGTTCTTCATCGAATATATCCCACGCCTCCAGCGGCTTCAGCGGATACGCTGGCGTTAGTTGTGTCGTTAGCACAACCGAACCGAGCAACTAGTTTGGCCGGGACTCATCGACTTTTGTACCGATATATGATGAGGTACAGAAAACGAAAGGGTAGCTACCAAGAGGTGCATGCAACCCAAACTAAGTTGGAGCCCGAGATTGGCTTTCTATCATTGATTCGTCTTACATGGTATACGCGGAAGGCGTGAAGGAGAAGAGTCAATCGAGCTCCAAGATTCTTCTACGACCACGAGACCCGGATGTTATATGTAGAGTGCGATGGCCTTTACTCGATGCCTCTCAAACAAAGAGGGAGGAATCCTCGAGGAAGCACCGCGAAGGTGAATGTGGTGTGCACCAGCCTGGTCCCAAAGCTCTCGATCGGATCAGGAGAATGGGTTACTGGCCCATTGATTAATGGCTTCGGTCGATGCGCTTCGAAATGCCACGCGTGTCAAATTCACGCGGTGAATTCATCAGCCTCTGGCGGTTGCATCCCGGCCCACATCACGGCCATTCGAGGCGTGGGGAATGGGCGTTGTAGGTCCCATTTTCCTCCGTCGGTCAAAGCGTCGGTTTATTCTAGCGATCACGATTACTTCTCCAAGTGGGTGAAGCAATCCCGCTAAAAGAAGTCAAGGCGAGTACCGTCGTCAGATTTATCAAACACCATGTCATCTACCGACATGGTGTCCCGAGACGGATCGTGCATGACAACGGTCCCCAATTCATCAGCAATTCCTTCATCAGGTTTTGCGAAAAGTTCAAGATACAAGATGTCTCGTCGACAGCCTATAATCCAGCAGCAAATGGATTAGCTGAGGCGTTCAACAAGACGATTATCAAGATTTTGTCGAAGCTTGTGAAGAATAACAAGCGAGACTGGGACGATAAACTCGGAGAAGCACTCTGGGCATATCGCACAACGGTACGCACGCCAACTGGAGCGACCCCGTACTCCCTGGTTTACGGGTGTGAAGCAGTTCTCCCGTTGGAAATCCAGATTCCGTCACTTCGCATCGCCCTTTCAACAGAGATGACGACCGAAGAACAACATCAAAAACATCTCGAAGAGCTTGAGATGTTAGATGAGAAGCGCCTGGAGGCTCAACAATGCATTGAGTTCTATCAAGCTAGGATGTCGAGGGCTTTCAACAAGAAAGTTCGACAGAGAACCTTTAAGGAGGGAGATCTCGTCCTCGCCGCTCGACGGCCGATAATTCTCAACTCCAAAAAGAAAGGTAAATTCGAACCCAAATGGGAAGGACCGTTTATAATAGACACAGTCTATTCAAACGGCGCATATCGCCTTATCACACAAAATGGCGACCGGCAATTAATGCCGATAAATGGAAAGTTTCTGAAAAAGTATTATCCTTAGTACATTCAGGATAACCCATTTTGATGGGAAGTTCCTCAGAGAATATCTCACTCATTTTCATGAGGATAACTCTAAGTTATTGTGTTTTCCTCCAAAATTCTCTTCCGATCAAATTCATTGGCGGTGCCCACTAAAATCTCTGGTCCAACCACGGCCAAAATCCTCTCGATTCATTCCATGAGCGGAGGGTCCCTCTCAAATTGCGGTTGCAATCCTATAAAAGAAGCTATCCATACCCTTCAAGATTCTAGAGTGAAAACCCCACTTAGTTTCTCATCGGAAATAGAATCGTTCTTCCTTTCCCAAATTCACGGAGATAGGACATATCCTTCCTCTTGAAGCAGAGATAGAATACATTCTTCCTCTCTTGTCTTAGATTCTCGGTGGAGATCCCACTCTTAGTTTCATCTTTCAAGATTCTCAAAATGGCCGCCTATCTAGATCGCCGATAATCGTGAGTCCACAAACCCGCTAACTGACATGTTTTCCACCAAAACACGTACAAAAGATCAACTGCATCTTTGTACTGAGGACCCACTTCACCGCTTCCTGCCCTTTCCCGGATTCGCCATGAATCTACGGACTACACTAACCACCAGAAAATATGGCAGTACACACCATTGCATACATTAAACCGCTAACCGTGACTAGCATAGGAATACGCTCCATGTGCTTCTTCCTCGCAGTAGTGGGAGATTGATTACTGCATGCACCTAAAGTGTGGAGCCAATGGAGTCACCACCGACTTAGCACTTTGCATCCCGAACCCGTAGGACACCCGCCCTATGTAGCCCTTCCTCGACTAAGAACAACCGGCC